>CM018051.1:5974834-6174834 GCA_008638375.1 Nyssa sinensis | reverse complement strand
TTGTTTCTATTCTTTAGCCATTACCTAGTTTACTGCGATTCCCTTGATTTCCTCTATTTTAGTTATTGCACGTTGTACTTTCTGTTGCTGTATTGGTTAAAAATACAGCCACATGAAACCCAATAAAGGATCAGGAAATTAATTCAAGTTCTCCTCTCTTTCTTCTCTTTTCTCTATCTCATTCTTTCTTCCTCCTCTCCAAATTCAAACATATCATATGCAAAATAGCCTTCTTATTTTCATAAGAATTATGAAATAAAGGTGTCAATTCTTGTTAACATGTCGTGTTTAGGTAGTATACATATTAAAAAAATATGTGTCAATCCTAACTCAACACGATTAATTAATCGTGTCAAGTTTCAAAACCAAAACACGACCTATTTATTATATAGGTTACACATGTTGACATGATTAACCTATTTATTTAAATTTTTAAACTTTTAGAGGAAAAAGTTGTGTGTTTTTTTTTTTAAGTGTAGATAATTTTCAAGTTTAGTAAACTACAAACATGGAATAAAACAAAGTGGAAATCTTTTTAAAAGTGAAATTTTTTCCAAATTTCTTATAAGTTTTCGACATGCAACAAATTATCTTAACTTGTATCCCACCTCTCACACAAGGAGTGGAACATGCTGGTGGATCTCATGGTTGGTGGGTTCCATACCTTGTAAGAGAGGTTGGGTGAAAGTGGTAGGATATAAAATATTATTCTTTTTTCATTGCTCATTTTTTGACCCAAGATGGTAAAGATTTTTTATTATTATTATTTTTTTTTTCAATTTTTTGCACAAAGTAATTAATAGGACTACCATGTATTTATTATAATAAACTGTAATACTTTTTGTATGTAAACCTAAAAAAAAAAATTAATGATAAGATAACATGTAATTTTTCTATGATTATATCAATTAAATTTAAATACGTGACATAAATTATGTTATGACATTGCTCTGATTTTAAGCATATGCCACATTTCTAAGCCAAACGTGAATGCATGCAAGCTGCTGCATGGATCTCAAGTCAGTAACTGGGCTTGGGTGACTCAACCCCACCACCAAAGAAAAAAAAAAACACATTGGAAGAAAATAATATGGGTTCAGGCCACGCTGCATGGACCATAGTGGTTTGAGGCATGATATTGGTCCTGGTGCAGGTCTTTCTCATTATATTAGTTCAGTTACTCAGTAGTAATAATCTTAAGGGAAATGTTACCCTTTCTTAAATTTATATTTTAAATAATATGGTACTTATGTGAGAGAATCACATTAATTACATAATTTGAAGTATTTTTAATAATTTATTGTTATGTCAATGTCACATTATTTGAAATACAATTTTAAAAAATATAACATTACTCTAATCTTAATTAGTATCTTTTTTTGTTTTGTTTTGGTTTTACAATTGTTGGATTGTCCCACATCGCCCGTCTCTAGTTCCTCTGGTCTATATATAAGGACCCTCTCTACCTCTCCTTAACACCTGGGTTTTAAGGATGAGCTAATTGGGAGTTGGGCCTCCAAATTTCAATATGGTATCAGAGCCAGGCCAGAGCTCTAACTTTGGGCTAGACGCACGGGGCGCACTCACCCTCACTTGGCGGGCAATGTGGTCCAGGGGGCGTGTTGGATTGTCCCACATCGCCCGTCTCTAGCTCCTCTGGTCTATATATAAGGATCCTATCTACCTTTCCTTAACACCTGGGTTTTAAGGATGAGCTAATTGGGAGTTGGGCCTCCAAATTTTAATATGGTATCAGAGCTAGGTTGGGCTTCTACTTCAGCTTATCCCAACAGCCAGTTCTGTTGGACGTTGCCGCAACCAGTCTTGTAGGCCCTTGAGGTCAAGGGGGTGTGTTGGATTGTCCTCAGCTACGATCCCACATCGGCTATCCACAGCCCACCTGCCCAATATATAAGGGCCCTCTCTACCTTTCCTTAACACTTGGGTTTTAAGGATGAGCTAATTGGGAGTTGGGCCTCCAAATTTCAATATGGTATCAGAGCAAGGTTCTATTTCATGGACGTGTGTACGGAATGTCCCACACGTATCCATTTCATGGCCGATATGGTCAAGGGGTGTGTTCGGAATGTCCCACATCGCCCATTCAAAGCCCCTCTGGGCATGTTATAAGCTCAAGTACTCCCTCTCCTTAACACCTGGGTTTTAAGGATGAGCTAATTGGGAGTTGGGCCTCCAAATTTCAATATGGTATCAGAGCCAGGCCAGAGCTCTAACTTTGGGCTAGACGCACGGGGCACGCTCACCCTCACCTGGCGGGCAATGTGGTCCAGGGGGCGTGTTGGATTGTCCCACATCGCCCGTCTCTAGCTCCTCTGGTCTATATATAAGAACCATCTCTACCTCTCCTTAATACTTGGGTTTTAAGGAGGTTTCGGGCTTGGGCCTTCTAATATGGTATCAGAGCAAGGTTCTATTTCATGGACGTGTGTACGGAATGTCCCACACGTATCCATTAAATAGAACCAGGGGGCGTGTTGGATTGTCCTCAGCTACGATCCCACATCGCCTATCCACAGCCCACCTGCCCAATATATAAGGGCCCTCTCTACCTCTCCTTAACACCTGGGTTTTAATGATGAGCTAATTGGGAGTTGGGCCTCCAAATTTCAATAGCAATAAGGATATCTAGGCCATTTTGTGGGTACCAAACTAAGTATCCTCCCTGATCCGGTCAAAGACAGGCTCATTTATGTCGGAACTAGAAAATTCACCATACATTTTATTCTTTCATGTCTTGGCCCCAAAGGAAATTTTCATTCCGTGGAAATTAAACTCGCAACTTGTATTATATGATGAGTAGAGTTATTTAGTGATTTTGGACAATTGATTCCGGGCCTTCCGGCAAATCAAGAGATGCTATGTTTATAATATGTTAACTTCTCAAGAGACACAAAACTAACTTTTGTATGCATGGCACTTCTTGATTCTTGGTGTAGTGACTTAATCAATGTTTCAAAATTATGGAATAATTACTCGTATGATGTAACCACACAAGCTAACATTAAACTGAATTTCTTATTTATTTACATTATGAAAATTTTAGTTTCTTAAAGTGGGTCACCTATTCAAAATTTGATGACAGTCGCATAACCAAAGTCCCGCGATTGACAATCTACGGCATTTAAAAACAAAATCCAAAAAAGAAAAAGTCTTCATCTAAACAAATGAACCCAATGGCTACATGGTTCTTCTCATAATCACTGGTATGAGTTGCTTTTATGAATGACCAACTAACCTCGTCCGAGTTAATTATATCGAGAATGACATCTTATGTCTAGAGTCAGACACAATAAAAAATTAAATGAAAAATGATTTTGAATACTTCACACGATATAATTTATGAATTAAATTAATCCTTTTCAGTGACGTTGATGGGTTATTTAGCAATAATAAAATTATTATTATTTTTTAATTGATAAATTATAATTAATTTAATTTATAAACGGGTCAATAAACCGGGTCCACTCACAAATTAGTATCACACTCATGAAAATATTAAAATGATACGTACCGCAGTTTATGGGATGTATATCTAACATTAGGTGAGATAACGACCTTCAATTCCAATATTTTAAATACAGTATTGTAGCAAATAGCAAGGTAGGGTCCCAAGGGAGACTATTTCAAATGTGAACAAATTAATAAAGAATTTAATTCCAAAAAAAAAACAAGTTGTAGGCCTCCGACTAGGTTGAGAGTAATCAGGCCTAAAATATGGAGATTTTGAGCAAAGTCATAAGACTCATAACCATTTTAATATACATACATATATATATGATATACCATAAAAGGACAGGCCAATCAACACTTGACACGTAAAACCACAATCCGACCTATGCTCAGCCACCATGATTCTCATTCAACCAGTAAGGAAAAACTCAAGCATTCAGAGCATTATACAGGGTCGGAAGTGGCCGAACATTTATATCCAGAATAAGTTCACAGGGTTCAGACCAACACTCCAGAACTCGTCACCGCTTTAGTGGATGCCGAGCAAGGAATAAGGAAACGATTTTCAACAAGGAAGCAATCTTCAACAAGGAAACTGCCATCTATGGTTATCTCTATGCGAGGTAGCCGCAATCTCCAGGGTTGAAATCCCTATATTCACGACTTCAATGGTTATCTCTATGCAGGGTAACTACAATCTCCGGTGATCAAATCCCTATATTCATGGCATCAAATCCTCACCAACTGAGGAAAGCCACGGCCTATAAATTAAACCCTAAAGGTACGCCTTACTCTCTATGTTCATTCTTTGGCTTTCAATACAGTCTTTCAAGTCCCTTACTTACTTAAGCATCGGAGCGGCTACCGCCGGAGCCAATCCGGTGGTCCTCTGATCATCTCTCTGAGTGTTCTACAGGTCACGGAGTCCTCACGTGTTGCGAGTCAAAAAGTGCAGCATCAGTTTGGCGCCGTCTGTGGGAACGACTAATCTCTACGTGCTTTATTCGTAAACTCATCTTTTTTCCCACCGAAAAACCATGGCACCCAATCTCCGACCACGACAGAATACTCAGAGCTCGCAAAACGCTCAGCGTCAGCCGCCTGCTCCTCGCGCAAGGGGACCAGCGGCCAACCCTATGCGACAAGAGATCGAAGCAATAAAACGACACAATGAACTGGTGCAGGAGCAATTGCTGGCCATCACTAGAACGCTGGCAACGCTCACGCAGAACCAAGCGGCGGCTTCTCCTAGCCCGCCGGTCAACTTCATTGTAGGAACGCAACCCCCGGTTGCCACGGAGAATGAAGAACTTCGTGGGCAGGCCCCCACTAACCAGCCTGGGCACCCCTCAGGCGTTGCTCACACTGGCCGAGATCCACAGCCGTCAACAGTCCCTGGCTGGGGAACATCTGCTTTTGTTCTCGACGTGCATTACCGGAACACTACTCGAGCCCCAACTCCTAGGGTTTCGGGAGCACCACCGGCACCGCAGGAACCTTATCATGCAGCACCAGTCCCTCCGATTCGGATTCCTCCTCCATCCGAAGGGCGTACTCCACCCTACTACCCTGAAGCCGAGGCTGACAGGCAGGGTTCACAAGATGTCAGACTCAGAGACCCGCGAAGGGTAGAGGAGATTGCCGAGTCTATGGACCGGACAATCGGCTTGAGAGGACCTCAGAACCCTCCAGAGCAGGACGAACTGGCCCGACTGCTCGGAAGATTAGCCACTCCGTTCACTCACGCCATCATGTCCGAAGAGAGGCCCAGAAAGTTCGTGGTGCCCAAGTTCACTCTCTACAATGGATCGGGAGATCCAGGAGATCACCTATCTCATTATCAGCATACGATGGCCCTTCACGGAGCCTCAGACGCTTTCATGTGCCGAACGTTCATCACCAGCCTGAAGGGAACAGCTCTGAAGTGGTTCCACAACCTCCCTCCGAACTCCGTTACCAGCTTCTACGAGCTCGGTAGGCAGTTCTTGGATAGGTTTATGACCAGCAGGAGGCTCAGAAGGGGGCTAGAATTCCTGCTGAATGTTAAGCAGACCAGGGAGGAATCCCTCCGAGCCTATATTGCCCGCTTCAACACCGAGCTCACTGAAATCACGGATTGCAGCCCGAAATTCCTCGTTGCAGCCCTTATTACCGGGCTTGCCCAAGGCGGCTTCAGAGATTCTTTGACAAAGAGCCCTCCAGCCGATATGGCGGCATTGATGGATCGGGCCAAAAAATACATCAACCTGGAAGAGGCCAACCGCTCAGCCCAAAAGGGCAAGGATCAGACCCAGAGGGATAATCCGAAGCGGGAGGATCATAAGAAGGAGGATCACAGAAGAGACTCCAACAAAAAGAGGGCCAGGAGCCCAGAAAAGAGAACAGCTCCCAGAGCTGTGTACAACTCCGCACCAAGGGAGTTCACCAACTTCACGCCTTTGAACACCACTCCGAACCAGGTACTTCAGCAGATCAGAGATCGGGAGAACCTGAGGTGGCCAGAGCCAATGAAAGGAGATCCCAGCCTGCGGGACCAAAGTAAGTATTGTAATTTCCATAAAGATCATGGACATACTACTAACACTTGCAGGACCCTCCGATATGAGATAGAACAGCTCATAAAGAAGGGACGTCTTCGGGAGTTCGTCAAACAAGACGGAAGGCAGAACCCCCAAGAAGACAAGCCTCAGCAGCGTCCAGATCAGAGGCCCGAACAGAGGCAAGAGCAGCGGGAAGGACGAAACGAGCCTCAGAGGCAGAACAACCATGTTATCTACGTCCTCCATGCTGACTCCCCTGTTACAGGAATGTCCAACAGGGCAAGAAAAAGATATGCTCGGGAGGCCAAAACCGCCCCAAACTTCTTGCAGGTCTCCAACGTCGAAAAGAGGCTCAAGCCAGGGCCAGAGATCCAGTTCACCGAGCAAGATCTAGCAGGGGTACACTGCCCTCACAGTGATGCCCTTGTTATCACCCTCAGAATCGCCAACTTCGAGACTAGAAGAGTCCTAGTCGACACTGGCAGCTCAGTCAACATTCTATTCTATGAACCGCTTAAGCGGATGGGCATAGACCAGGACAGCGTCAAGCCCACCACTGCCGTAATGGCAGCTTTTGATGGCAACCTCAGCACCCCACTGGGGAGAGTTGACCTTCCTACCACTATAGGGGAAGGTGAAGGGCGGAAGACCACCATCTCCGAATACATGGTGTTGAACATGAAGTCTCCATACAACGTCATCATCGGGAGACCCTGGTTACACCAGATAGGAGCAGTTACTTCGACCCTTCATCAGTGTCTGAAGTACATCCACAATCAGAACGTGCACTCGGTCTGAGGATGTCAGCCAACTTCACGAGAATGTCACGCTATTGCCCTCAAGGAGACAGCTCCAAAATAGCAATTACAGTACACTCGGGACTGTGCAGATCCGGTTTTCACTCACACTCCCGAGGTGGAAGATTGCCCATCCGGCGTTGAAAAGCCCCTGAGCCCAAGGGGACGTGATAGCCGAGCCAAGCCTGTTGGCGAGCCCATCAAAATACTGGTCAGCTCAGAAGCAGAGGGGCGTTATTTGTACATCGGCCCAGACCTTACGCCCACCGAGCAGGAAAAGATAGTCAGGTTTCTGAAGAACAACCTCTCTATCTTTGCTTGGGAGACCAGGGACATGGAGGGAATAGATCCTAATCTGATAACTCACAAACTGATGGTAGATCCAGATCACCCCCCAGTCAGACAGAAGAGAAGGCCGATCGCTCCCGAACGGCATCGGATTATAGACGAGGAAGTTCAGAGGCTGCTGGATGCCAGGATGATACGGGAAGTTTTCTATCCCGAGTGGCTAGCCAATACTGTGCTTGTCAAGAAGAAGAACGGCAAGTGGAGAGTCTGTGTTGACTATACAAACCTCAACAAAGCATGCCCCAAGGACAGCTTTCCACTGCGTAGAATAGATCAACTGGTTGACGCCACTGCAGGGCATGAGCTTATGAGTTTCATGGACGCCTACTCTGGATACAACCAGATCCAGATGTACCCTCCAGATCAAGAAAAGACTGCCTTCATAACCGAGAGAGGACTCTACTGCTACAGAGTGATGCCTTTCGGTTTGAAGAATGCTGGAGCCACTTACCAACGATTGGTGAACAAGATGTTCAGCCCACTGCTTGGCAGTACCATGGAAGTATACATCAACGACATGCTGGTAAAGAGCCTCCAGAAAGGCAGCCACCTCCAACACTTAGCCCAGACCTTCGATATCTTCAGACAGCACAAGATGAAGCTCAACCCCTCGAAATGTACCTTCGGAGTTACGAAGGGAAAATTCTTGGGGTACATCGTCTCTCAAAGAGGTATCGAAGCAAATCCCACTCAGATCCAAGCCCTGATTGGACTGAAGTCGCCAAAGACCAGAAAGGAGATTCAGGCACTGAATGGCAGAGTCGCCGCATTGAGCAGATTTATATCCAAGTCCACTGATCGCTGCCTACCTTTCTTTAAAGCTCTAAAGGGCAGCAAGGCCTTGCAATGGACAGAAGAATGTGAGCATTCCTTCCAAGAACTAAAGGAGTATCTAGCCTCTCCAGAGCTCCTGTCAAAACCAGTACAAGGAGAAAAGCTGCTCCTGTACCTTGCAGTCTCTGAGAACGCGGTCAGCTCCGCACTGGTCAGACAGGACAGAGGAGTACAGAGGCCTATATTCTACGTCAGTAGGGCACTACTTGACACGGAGAAAAGATACCCAGAAGTAGAGAAGCTGGCCTATGCCTTAGTCATATCAGCTCGGAAGCTTCGACCTTACTTCCAGGCCTATCCAATTGAGATTCCAACTGCCTATCCTCTAAAGTCAATATTGAGGAAACCTGAGGTATCGGGAAGATTGGTCAAGTGGTCTGTGGAGCTAGGGGAGTTTGACATAGCATATGTACCCCGAAACTCCGTTAAAGGGCAGGCCTTAGCCGACTTTGTAGCCGAGTTCACCCCGGCGCTGCAGAACGAAGCACAAATCACCGAAACTACGGGAACCTGGCTGCTGTATATTGATGGATCGTCAACCGATCAAGGATCAGGGGTAGGACTGGTACTACAGTCCCCTGATGGACGCACATCAGAAAAAGCAGTCAGCCTGGGATTTAGAGCTTCTAATAATGAAGCCGAATATGAGGCCCTAATCTTAGGGATGGAGCTTGCCCTGGAATACGAGGCTCAGAACCTCGATGTCTTCTCTGACTCCCAACTGGTAGTAAGTCAAGTTGTGGGAGAATTTGCAATTAAGGATGACAGGATGCTTCGATACTCCGAACTAGTGAACCACTTAAAGCATTCCTTCCAGACTTTCACTATCCAGAAGATTGAGAGAAGTCAGAACTGTAGAGCAGATGCTCTGGCCAACATGGCCTCCCGCCTCAAGTCCGAAACAGACTCCACAGTTAAAATCTCTTTTCAGCCAGGATCCAGCATTGAGGAAGCATCAGTTGCTCAAATTGACGAACAGACCCAGAGCTGGATGACCCCAATCCTCCAATATCTAAGATCCGGGCTCCTCCCAGAGGATAAAAACAAAGCCAGGAGAATCCGAATCAGAGCGGCTCGGTACCTAATCCTGAACAACAAACTTTACAGGAGGTCATATTCTCAACCTCTGTTAAAGTGTTTGGCTCCAGATGAGTCGCAATATGTTTTGGCTGAAATTCACGAGGGAATTTGCGGGAATCACAATGGGGGCAGAACTATAGCCCATCGAGCTCTATCACAGGGCTACTACTGGCCCGGCATGCTGAAACAGGCTAAAGAGTATGTTCGGAAGTGTGACAAATGCCAGCGATTTGCCCCGTACCAACATCAGCCTCAGCACGAGCTCATCCTGATTCCTAGTCCTTGGCCCTTTACTTAATGGGGAATAGACATTGTGGGCCCGTTACCACGAGCACCTCCAAACAGGAAGTACCTCTTGGTGGCCATCGACTACTTCTCTAAATGGGTCGAAGCCGAGCCTTTAACGCATATTACAGAAAAGGAAGTCGAAAGCTTCACCTGGAAGAACATTGTCTGCAGGTTTGGCATACCACGTGTAATTGTCTCGGATAATGGGACACAATTCACTGGTAAAGGCTTCAAGACATTCTGCGAAAATCTCAACATCAGGTAACACTTTGCCTCTCCAGGCCATCCGCAAGCAAACGGGCAAGCCGAGGTCACCAACCGAACAATCCTTGACGGGTTAAAGAAGAGGTTGGAACAGGCCAAAGGAAAATAGGCAGAAGAACTCCCTGGAGTCCTTTGGGCCTATAGAACAACCAGAAGAACTCCCACCTCTGAAACTCCCTTCTCACTAGCCTATGGAACAGAAGCAGTAATTCCGGTTGAGATCGGTATGCCAACTCTGAGGACTGAGGCCTTCGAGCAAGAATCCAATGATCAGCAGCTAATGGAAAACTTGGACTTGCTCGAAGAGAGGAGGGATCAAGCCAGCATCAGGACGGAAGCTTATCAGCAAAGAATGGTCAACAAATCCAAGGTAGGACTCAAGACAGTCAACTTTCAAGTTGGAGACTTCGTCTTAAGAAGAGTCTTTCAGAACACCAAGGATCCTACCATGGGAAAGTTGTCACCAAACTGGGAAGGCCCCTATAAAGTAACAAAGGTCGTTCGACCTACCACTTACTGGCTTGAAGACATGACTGGGAAACCTGTTCCTAGGCCATGGAACGTAGAACACTTACGGAAGTGTTATCAATGAAGATTTTTTTTCTTTTACTTCCATAAAACTGTTCATCTATTAATGCACAGGCCTTCAGAGCCTGGTCCATCTATTAATGCACAAGTCTTATGACTTGGTCCATCTATTAATGCACAGTCCTTCAGAGCCTGGTCCATCTATTAATGCACAAGTCTTATGACTTGGTCCATCTATTAATGCACAGGCCTTCAGAGCCTGGTCCATCTATTAATGCAAAAGTCTTATGACTTGGTCCATCTGTTAATGCACAGGCCTTCAGAGCCTGGTCCATCTATTAATGCACAGGTCTTGTGACTTGGTCCATCTATTAATGCACAGGCCTTCAGAGCCTGGTCCATCATTAATGCACAGGCCTTCAGAGCCTGGTCCATCTATTAATGCACAAGTCTTATGACTTGGTCCATCTGTTAATGCACAAGTCTTATGACTTGGTCCATATATTAATGCACAAGTTTCACGACTTGGTCCATCTATAGTACACAGACCTTCAGAGTCTGATCCATGCTATACAGACCTTAAATACTTGGTTCATAAAATATGCAGGCCTACCGAGCCTAGACTACTTTAATGCACAGGCCTTCCGAGCCTGGTCCATCTTCAGTTAGCAGATTCTGTGATCCAGTCTATCCAAAGGCAGAAGTTTCGAGCATCTATCAACTAAAGTTTCCTAGATCGGAATACCTCGGATTTGACACTCATATTATTTGGCTTATCTGTCAAACAAACCAGTACCATGGTTTCAACCAAAGGTGAAGTACTTCAATTCTGGCATTTTTCTAAGTTCTCTGATTTATTTTCAGAACAATCGGAAATGCATGAGAAGGTGCTTAAGTTTCAAAAGAGCACATTCACAGAAAATATCAGATCTGAGAAGAAGAAATTCAACTTTATTGATAACTCAAAAGATTTACATCAGTACAAAGACACTACTACAGAAGTTATCACAGAAGCTATTACAAAAGCTACTACAGAAGTTATCACAGAAGCTATTACAAAATCTACTACAGAAGTTATCACAGAAGCTATTACAAAAGCTATCACAGAAGCTATTACAAAAGCTTTCACAGAAGCTATTACAGAAGCTACGCTTGGCAACATAACGGCTCTTCTCCTGGGATGATAAAGGGGCACAAGATCCAAAACCTTCAAAACCGCCTTCATCGGCTCCATTTGAAAGGAAGGAACCCTGAACCCCAGTCTGCATCAAGTAATGCCCAGGCCATTTCATCATCACTATCACTGGTCTCACGACCGACGGAGGATGAGGGCCCTGGGCTTCAGGGGGCCTTCAATCTTCTTCTTCACACCGTCTGTTTCACCCCAGCCAGATTGAGGCAAGGCACGAAGAAGAGGAGGCACCCCACTTGCGTCTACATCACCGACGCTCCAGGCTTCGGTTGAATCAAGGAAGGAACACCACCAATCGGAGGGATCTCGACTGAAGGCCAGAGGAAACAAGAAGACTTGCATTTCCTTCAATCCTTCCTTGGAGACTGAAAAAAGGGGAAGGTTAACTCTCGGCCACAGTTTAATCGCTCCTAACTCAGTCAAAGAGTCACCCATCATCTCCGGGCAAATGGCAAAACTCCGGCAGCATATGAAGCTTTTCTCACAAGGGAACAAGTTGAAATCGAAAAGATGAACGCAACAATATGCCTTCATCCCCATTTATATAGATCCTTGAAGTCCAAAAGAAGCCCACCTGAACCATCACAAACGGTAAAAAAGAGAGCGGCCTCGAAATCCTAAACGACGGTCAAATAAATAAATGGCGCATTAAATGTGCCGCTTCGATATACCAAGGGACAGGGTACGGAGCCCTCCAAACAGAGACCACAGTCCGGCACTGAAGCGCCCAAATAAACAGAAAAGGGAACGAAGTCTAAGTTATATAGACCCCCTATTCAAAATTCAGATCTTTCAATCTTGACTATTTTTGTGACAAGTCTGGTCATATCTCAAAACTCAAACAGCTCGGATATATCCCGATCCGAGGACTCAGCATACCAAGCACCATAAAGTACAGAGCTGCCTAGTTATCTTCACAAGCTCTTGATTCAGAGCTGCCTACCCTAAGAGATCTACAAGGGTTTAATCCCACTCTATCAGGCCCTATCCATCCGATTATATTTACTTTCTTGCCTTATTATAATAAGGCAGGTAAAATTCATCTACATCTCTTACTCAGTAACCAGTATCGAAGCTCTACTGAACAGCTGATCTAGCATGCAAAAGACCTAGAGCAGTCATACTTACGCAGAAGGGAAAAACACAAGAAGAAATCGAAGGAAAATTTTATTGATTGGAAGTATGTGTCCATTACATCAAAAAATAAAAACAAAAGGGGATAAAAACCCATAAGGCCTCAAGACTTCCCAGAAGGGCCTGCGTCCTCATCTAAGTTAAGGGCATGGGCCCCAGCCGTTTTATCCGGATCAGGACGAGACGAGGCAGGTTCAGGGGGAGCAATTGGTGAAACGTCAAAACCCGGGAACTGAATTTGGAATCTAGTTCGGAAGCTTTCAAAACCAAACAGGATCAGATCATCACCCATTTGGTCAACTTCATCTTTCAATATCATCTCAGTCTCAGCCCGGGCATGATCAGTCGCCTCCTGAACCTTCTGATCGAAGGAACTCCGGAGATTAAGCAACTCCGCCTCAAGCCCCGCAACCTTCCGAGCATTTATGTCCCTCTCAGACTCTGCCACGGTAAGGTTGGTGGTGGCTTCCTTCAGATCCTCTTTAATGCTCTGGATTTTGGATTGGACAGTCCCAAGTTCCACCCTCATCTACTCCACTTCAGCCCGCAGCTTCTCGGCCTCCTCAAGGCCCATGGGGGTCACCATCAGAGCAGCCAAGCTATGCATACTCTGCATAAAAGCAAGACAGACAAGTTAAAATGAACGAACAGACAGACGAAAAAGTCAAGAAAAAGCTTCAGAAGCTACCTTCATTTGGAGATTCATCATCTCCGTCATCAATTTGGAAGGGTCATCCCCTCTGTACCGATGCGGGCCATGAGCCCATATTTGATCAAACGCCCTCTTGGCGATCTGATAGTCCGACTCATTAAACGGCTCGGACGATGCGGCAGGCGCCTTCCTTTTCCTAGCTCTCCTGCTCGGAACAGAAGAAACAAGAGGAGCAGCCGAAGCAGGGATGGTAGGTTCAGCCTCCTGTTCGGCCTCGGCAGGAGCCGGCTCAGGAGAGCCAGAAATCAACCTCCTCCTTTTTACTTCAAGAGTGGCATCAGTCTCAGCTCGGGAGGAAGACTCCCCCGCTACTGGGGCATCCGGCACAGCCCATCTCGACATCAACCTCTTCTTAAGCTCGGCGTTACGGGCAGCCATCAAGTTCGCTGGGGTAATAATGACGGAATGAGCCCGGTCAGAAGTCGAGAGCAATGCTCGGTACTGATCCCGCAGTGCTTCAGTAAAGTCGGGCCTCTTCCAAACACGCTTGTCTGTACATAAGCAAGGAGAGACATGTCAGCTTATCAGTTCGGAAGGCATAACAAAGCTAAAGGAGAGTCTAAAAGAATAAGCCTCACCCCTATGACCCGTAACACGAGGGAACGACGAGGCCTCTCCTTTCTGAAAGCCTTCATGCTCCCATCCTCCTCCAACAAAGAAGTACCACTTCTTCCACGTCTTATTGAAAGTAGGAACAGAGGTCAGGGGTCGGAACCCCTTCTCAAAAGACATATAGAAAAGGCCCTCCGCCTGCTTGAACTTCAGATCCATATTACTACGGATCAAGTCCAGAGACACATCCACCTTGTTCAAGTGTCCCAACACCACAAACCCTAAAAGCTGCCGCCAACTATTGAGATTCAGGTCGGCAGGACAGAGCTTAAACCAACAAAAGAATTGCCTGACCAAGTCTGGTAATGGGAGCCTCAAGCCCATTTCAAACCAGGCAAGGTAAACACAAATCTCCCCGGCTTCAACATTATGGGGACGATCCATGGGGCCTGGCGCTCTGCAGGTCACATTCGTGGAAAAATTAAATTTCACCCTCCATTCATCCAGAAGGCTCCGAGTGACAGCACTCTCACCCTCTTCTCTACGGGAAGACCTACCAGAGGTCTCCCCAGCCCTGTCTCTGGGCTCCTCAAAAGCATCAACTATCCTAACTCCAGGACTAGTGGGAGGATCAGCAGGCATCTCCCCAATAACTTCGGGGGCAGGATTACCCATATCTTCCACGGAAGGCGGTATAGCCATCTCAGGAGGATTTCCCACTCCCTCATTCACAGTTGGGGATTCAGGAAGAGCAGACATTATTTCCAGACTTAAGAAGAAAGAAGCAAGACAAGAGGAAAAAATCAGTCGAACCTGTTCTAACTCAGGGAAACAGTACTCTTCAAAGGTCACACGAACCAACAATGGCGAACGAAATCTCCTAGCGCAGTGAAAATGACGGGGGAAAGGTCAGTCCAAATCCTCGTCCTATATTTATAAAGCGCAGTATCGGAAGGGACCCACCAATCCCAAGCGCCATGACGGCTCGGAACAATGATGATTTCGAGAAACCCAACTATCAGCCCAGTACAATGATGACCTTGAAAAGACCTAATCTCCGGCTGCGCAATAAAAGCCTTGGAAGGTGAACGGACAAGACACATGACTCTTCAAAAAAAGCTTAGCCCTAGTTACTTGCTGGCATCGAACTAGGACTTGGGGGGGGAGTAACTGATATACCATAAAAGGACAGGCCAATCAACACTTGACACGTAAAACCACAATCCGACCTATGCTCAGCCACCATGATTCTCATTCAACCAGTAAGGAAAAACTCAAGCATTCAGAGCATTATACAGGGTCGGAAGTGGCCGAACATTTATATCCAGAACAAGTTCACAGGGTTCAGACCAACACTCTAGAACTCGTCACCGCTTTAGTGGATGCCGAGCAAGGAATAAGGAAACGGTCTTCAACAAGGAAGCAATCTTTAACAAGGAAACTGCCATCTATGGTTATCTCTATGCGAGGTAGCCGCAATCTCCAGGGATGAAATCCCTATATTCACGACTTCAATGGTTATCTCTATGCAGGGTAACTACAATCTCCGGTGATCAAATCCCTATATTCATGGCATCAAATCCTCACCAACTGAGGAAAGCCACGGCCTATAAATTAAACCCTAAAGGTACGCCTTACTCTCTATGCTCATTCTTTGGCTTTCAATACAGTCTTTCAATTCCCTTACTTACTTAAGCATCGGAGCGGCTACCGCCGGAGCCAATCCGGTGGTCCTCTGATCATCTCTCTGAGTGTTCTACAGGTCACGGAGTCCTCACGTGTTGCGAGTCAAAAAGTGCAGCATCAATATATATGTATGTATATGATAAATTTAATACCCACATGGCCTAAAATTGCGGTGCAAATAGATTGGGTTGGTGTTGTTAGTGTGTTAACACTTAATTTAATTCAACAAGTAATTCTAATTATTTAAAATTGATTGTATACATTTTACTTTACATCTATAACTATTTTGTCATTTATTCCAGATGTGAGTATTTATTTTCATTTAATTATAAATTCAATTGAGTTTTTTTTTGTTCTAGGATTAATATTTGGATCATGATTAAAAGATTTTTCCTACTGTTAGATCGTATAGTCCTTAAATTTTTTTTTTTTTTTGTAATATTGTAATTGTAATGTTTAATTGATTGAACAATTTAATAATACATTATTTTATGATACTTTAGATGGAGTTAGCATCAAAGTCACTATTGCATGTTTTGGCTTGTTAAATTGGAGTTGGAGATGCGAATTCTAAAATTAATTGAGCATCCAAAATGACTTTCTACCACTAAGCCGTCCCATTATATAAAGTGTATCTTTAAAAAAAAAAATTGGTAACTTTTTCAAAACAAAAAGAAAAAGTTATGCAGGCCAAAGTGTTTAAAATTCATCCTACAAACTTTTGTTTTATGCCATTGGAGAACTAAGTAATCAAGCTTGGCCAACTCTAGAATGGGTTTCAAAAAATTATAAAAATAAACAAAAATAAAAGGGAATTAGTAAACAAAATAACTTTAAAATAAGAGGTTGGACCATGAGGCCATCTTCTCTATAGTTTTCTCTACCCATTTGTCTTTTTAAAATATGGTGTTAGATCAACCAAGATTCTATATACTTTGTCTCATTATCATTTTTCAAATTAGTGAGTTAGATTAAAAGGATTTCCCTTCAAACTTTATTTATTTTTGAGAAAAGTACCAACTACCAACCACAAGAAGACTTCTTCTTCTACCAACAAACTCATTACTAAATTTGTAAAAAAATATATTTTTCAAAAAGCAATGCACCATCAAACTCTTTACTAAATTTGTTAATTAAGTTCAAAATTTTCAAAAAGTAAAAAAAGAAGGAAACTCCAAAAAAAGAAATGTCTTATCAGAAAAGCAATTCTTTTATCAAAAGTCATAAATCTATAAAACTTGACAAGATTGTGATCATATTCTCCTACTTAGTGACCACATGCATGACACATTTTTTTACACTAACAGTTTAGATAAGTAGGAGGGAAATGAAATGAAAAGAGAGTATTAATTATGAGAGAAAGGAGAGGAAAGAAGAGAGTAATTCTTCTTTTATGTTTGGATAACTAATTAAAGGAAATGAGAGGAAAGATTAATATATTCTTTTCATCTTGTTTGAGAATAATAAAGAAGAGAAAGGAAATGACATGATTTTATATTATTTTATTATCATACTTTTTGGATGCCTTAGGATAGATGTGTCATTTTTATTTTAGTTTTTATAATTTTAGAAGTAATATTTGTATTATTAAAAATTCATTAAACCCTTGTTTCATTTTCTTCCATTTTTTCTCACTTTTGAAGGAATAACAAAATTGCTTAAACGAGGGTTAAGCTCTCCGTCCCTTTCCTTCCGTTTCCCTCCCTTTCCTAATTTTTAAAACAAACATGATATAAGCTCCCCTTCCTTCTCATTCCCTTTCCTTTCTTTCCAATTCCTTCCATCCAGACATAGTGTAAAACAAAACCGAGAGAGAGCCAACTTTATATTGGTTGAGAGATGGTATTCGTAATGATTTATTTTATTTTATTTTTTAAACGCAAAAAATTATTTAGTGAAATAAATACTTCATGTTGTAATCTGAAGTGCTGTGATGGCAGCGTCCTCACAAATTTTATATATTTTCAAATTACATAAAAAGTTGTTTGTTATAAATTTCCGAAATAAATACTCACTAGACACAAGATTAGGAGATTCTAAGCATTTATTAGAGTCATTTGTGTTTGGGATTGAAAAAAAGTGTAATGCTTAGAGATTTTTAATTTATTTCTTCAATTGTAATCCTAAAATAATGTGTCGTTATATATTTCTCTTGAAAATCATATTTAAAATATAATTTAGAATATAAATTAAAAAATATTAGCATTTTTTGTGAAAAAAATTAGTAGATAACAAAAATACAACATTTTCCTTCTTCTAGAACTACTGCTCCCCACGTTGCAAGGAACAAACATAGGTGACGGAAAGTAAAGAAAAATCGCAGGAACACGAGAGTAAAAAGTCAAAAGAAACGTGAAGAAATAAATGTCCATAGGTCTAGAACATTCGTCACATAGTGTTACCTTTCTAATATTTTTAATATTATTATAAAAATTAAAATCATAAATATTATCACACGAATATAACAAGTTTATGAACTTTAATTATTATGATTCACTCAACCGTGAAGGAACATTTGAATTATATTTTACTAAAATAGATGAGATATATGGAGCATGACATCTCATATTTGATGATAGAATGACTATAAGTACTTAGTGTCTCGAACATGTGAATCCCACTAAAATAAATAAGACATATCTCACATGATATTTCATTATTAAATGATAACATGATTATGAGTAATTATCATTCCACATTATCATCAAAAATATTGTCAAGATCGACTCTATACAATCGGAGATCTAAACGATAAAGTGATAATTCTAAATGAGGTATTTTTTAAATATTAATATAACCTTTTATTTGATTTCCTATATATATATATATTATATTTACTTTTATAATATAAAATTTAATTATTTTCAAACAAGTGAGGAGTATATATTAAATGAAATTTTAATAATAGAGGTTTTACATAATTTTTTTAACCTAAATAAATAGAAAAAAAAATTAGAGTACAATATAAAAAAATTGTATTAATAAAATTAAGTTTTTTTAATAGGTCTTTATGGGTCTTTATTGTAGAGTTAAATTTTTATTAACCTTAGACTATAATTTGATTATACTTTAAATACATAAAATTTATAACATTTGTAGAGTTATAATTAATTTTATTAAACTTAGATTCCAAGAATTATACTATAAATATATTAAATTTGGGACATTCACTTTGACTCAGGTTCAGGTTTGTCAGAGCGATTGTTTTGTTTAAGGAAAAAATACTCAAAAGTCCTTAAACTAATTTTTTTAATTCAAAAAATTTATGATATATTTTTTCTATTTAAAAGTTTTAAAAAAGAAACTTTTAATACAAAAAAGTCCAACTATTAATTTCTCTTTTAATTTCGTTAAAAAATATTCTTAATTAAACTAAAATAACATTGAAGATACATTTTTAAAAATAATAAATAATGGATATAATAAATTCTTTAATAAAAAAAACATAACATTTTTTTATTTATCTAGAATGCCTAAAAAATAAAATTTTATTTTATAAAATGTTATAACTTTCTTAGATTGAAAAAATTATTTTATATATTTTTTAATATATATATATTTTTTAAAATGTATCTTGAAGACTATTTTAGTATAAACAGTAATATTTTTTGACAGTGTTAAGATGAAAATTAATGATTAGATTTTTTTGTATTAAGAAATTTTTTTTTGAATTTTATGGATAAAAAAATTATATTATAAATTTTTTAAATTAAAAATTTATTTTAATAACTTTTTAGTAATTTTGCCATTGTTTAACAGTCTTGGAAAAATTCTCTATGACTAGGTGGTCACCGATTGCTTTCTGCAATTCAACGATCGTATTCAACGTTCGGTGACGCATCGTATGTTGACTGAATAATAGCGTTTAGAGTCTTTAGACTTGTATCAGACCGGTTGGGTTCATCCCGGATCTCTCTACACGACTTCTATATATATATATATATATATATATATATATATATATATATATATATATATATATATATAGCTTACAGGGCAAGTCCAAACGGCTCTCCATCAACCAAACTAAACTACAACATACACATATTCATAGGTGTAAGAAAATGGCCGCCGCCGGAGCAACTGTCGGTTACGATCAGATGAAGGAAGTGAAGGAGTTCGACCACTCTAAGATTGGCGTCAAGGGTCTCTCCGACTCTGGCATCGCTACCATTCCTAAATTCCAATATTTTAAATACAGTTCTGTAGCAAATAGCGAGGTAGGGTCCCAAGGGAGACTATTTCAAATGTGAACAAATTAATAAAGAATTTAATTCCAAAAAAGAACAAGTTGTAGTCCTCCGACTACGTTGAGAGTAATCAGGCCTAAAATATGGAGATTTTGAGCAAAGTCATAAGACTTATAACCATTTTAATATACATACATATATATATATGTATGTATGTATGTATATGATAAATTTAATACCCACATGGCCTAAAATTGCGTGCAAATAGATTGGGTTGGTGTTGCTAGTGTGTTAACACTTAATTTAATTCAACAAAATCTTAAGTAATTCTAATTATTTGGAATCGATTATATAAATTTTACTTTACCATTCTACTATATCTATAACTATTCTGTCATTTATTCCGGGTATGAGCATCTATTTTCACATAATTATAGATTGAATTGGGTTTTTTTTTTTTTCTAGAACTAATATTTGGGTCATGATTAAAAGACTTTTCCTACTGTTAGATCGTATAGTCTTCAAATTTTTTTTTTTTTTTGTAATATTGTAATTGTAATGTTTAATTGATTGAATAATTTAACAATATATTATTTTATGATACTTTAGATGGAGTTAGCATCAAAGTCACTATTGCATGTTTTGGCTTGTTAAATTGGAGTTGGAGATGCGAATTCTAAAATTAATTAAGCATCCAAAATGACTTTCTACCACTAAGCCGTCCCATTATATAAAGTGTATCTTTAAAAAAAAAAAATTGGTAACTTTTTCAAAACAAAAAGTTATGCAGGCCAAAGTGTTTAAAATTCATCCTATAAACTTTTGTTTTATGCCATTGGAGAACTAAGTAATCAAGCTTGGCCAACTCGATCTAGAATGGGTTTCAAAAAATTATAAAAATAAACAAAAATAAAAGGGAATTAGTAAACAAAATAACTTTAAAATAAGAGGTTGGACCTTGAGGCCATCTTCTCTATAGTTCTCTCTACCCATTTGTCTTTAAAAATATGGTGTCAGATCAACCAAGATTCTATATACTTTGTCTCATTATCATTTTTCAAATTAGTGAGTTAGATTAAAAGGATTTCCCTTCAAACTTTATTTATTTTTGAGAAAAGCACCAACTACCAACCACAAGAAGACTTCTTCTTCTATCAACAAACTCATTACTATATTTGTTAAAAATATATATTTTTCAAAAAGCAATGCACCATCAAACTCTTTACTAAATTTGTTAATTAAGTTCAAAATTTTCAAAAAGTAAAAAACGAAGGAAACTCCAAAAAAAGAAATGTCTTATCAGGAAAGCAATTCTTTTAAATATATGAAATGAGGGAAAGCAAGATTGTGATCATATTCTCCTACTTAGTGACGACATGCATGACACATTTTTTGACACTAACAGTTCGTTTGGATAAGTAGCAGAGAAAGAAAAGGAGAGGAGAGAGTAATCCTTTCTTTGTGTTTGGATAACTAATGAAAGGAAAAGAAAGTAAAGACTAATATAATCCATTCATATTGTTTGAGAATCATAAAGGTGAGAAAGGAAAGGAAATAATTTTATATTATTTTATTTTTATATCCTTTGGATACTTTAGGATAGAGGTGTCATTTTCTTTTGGCTTTTATAATTTTAAGGATAATATTGGTATTATTAAAAGTTTATTAAATCCTTATTTTTTCTCTCCATTTTCTCCCACTTTTGGAGGGATAACAAAATTGCTTAAATGAGGGTTAAGCTCTCCCTCCATTTCCATTCATTTCCTTCTTAATTTTTAAAACAAACATGATATAAGCTCCCATTCCTTTTCCTTCTCTTTCCCTTTCCCTTTCTTTCCAATTTCTTCCATCCAAACATAATGTAAAACAAAACCGAGTGAGAGCCAACTTTATATTGGTTGAGAGATGGTATTCGTAATGATTTATTTTATTTTATTTTTTAAACACAAAAAATTATTTACTGAAATAATTACTTCATGTTATAATCTTAAGTGCTGTGATGGCATCGTCCTCACAAATTTTATATGATTTCAAATTACATAAAAAGTTATTTGTTGTAAATTTCAGAAATAAATACTCACTAGACCCAAGATCAGGATATTCTAAGCATTTATTAGTCATTTGTGTTTAGAGATTTTTAATTTGTTTCTTCAATTGTAACCCTAAAATTAATGTGTCATTATATATTTCTCTTGAAAATTATATTAAAAATATAATTTAGAATATAAATTAAAAAATGTTAGCATTTTTTGTGAAAAAAATTAGATAACAAAAATACAACATTTTCCTTCTTCTAGAACTACGGTTGCCCACATTGCGAGGAACAAACATAGGCGACGGAAAGTAAAGAGAAATCGCAGAAATGTGAGACTAAAAAGTCAAAAGAAGCGTGAAGAAATAAATGTCCATAAGACAAGAATATTCGTCACATAGTGTTAGATTTTTATATTTTTAATATTTTATAAAATTATTATAAAATTAAAATCATAAATATTATCAAACGAGTGTAACGGGTTCATGAACTTAAAAGCATTATGATTCATTTAGTGATGAACTAACGTTTGAATTATATTTTATTATAATAGTCGAGACATATCTAGCATGGCATCATATTAGATGATAGAATGACTATAAGTACGTGGTATTTGGGGACATGTGGATTCCATTAAAATAAATAAGACATATGTCACATGATATCTCATTATTAAATGATGACATGATTACGAGTAATTATCATTCCACATCATCATCAAATATTGTCAACATCGACTCTATATAATCGAAGACATAAAACAATAAACTGACAATTTTAAGTGAGATATTTTTTAAATATTAATATAACCTTTTATTTTATTTCCTATATATATATTATATTATATTTTATAATATAAAATTTAATTATTTTTTAACAAGAGAGGAGTATATATTAAATGAAATCTTAATAATAGAATATTTACATAATTTTTTTAATCTAAATAGATAGTAATAAAAAATTATAGTACATTATAAAAAAACTCTATTAATAAAATTAAGTTTTTTGTAATAGGTCTTTATGAGCCTTTATTATAGAATTATATTTTATTAACCTTAGACTATAATTTGATTATACTTTAAATACATAAAATTTAGAACATTTTGTAGAATTAGAATTAATTTTATTAAACTTAGATTCCAAGAATTATCCTATAAATATATTAAATTTGGGACATTCACTTTAACTCAGGTTCAGGTTGAGAGCAATTGTTTTGTTTAAGGGAAAAATACTCAAAAGTCCTTAAAATAAATTTTTATTTTAAAAAATTTTTAATATATTTTTTCTATCTAAAAGTTTTAAAAAAGAAATTTTTAATACAAAAAAGTCCTATTGTTAACTTCTATTTTAATACCGTTAAAAAATATTATTTATTAGACCAAACTAACATTCAAGATACATTTTTAAAAATAGCAAATAATAGATACAACAAATTCTTTAATCTAAAAAAAAACATAACATTTTTTATTTATTTAGAATGCTTAAAAAGTAAAATTTTACTTTATAAAATATTATGATTTTTTTGAATTGAAAATTTTATTTTATATATTTTTAATATACATATATATATTTTAAAATGTATCTTGAAGGACATTTTAGTATAATCAGTAATATTTTTTAACGGTGTTAAGATGAAAGTTAATGATTAAACTTTTTTATATTAAGAAATTCTTTTTAAAATTTTTTTAGATAGAAAAATTGTATTATAAATTTTTTAAATTAAAAATTTATTTTAATAATTTTTTAGTAATTAGTCTTGGAAAAATTCTCCTATG
The DNA here is from genome assembly GCA_008638375.1 of Nyssa sinensis. Lineage (NCBI taxonomy): Eukaryota > Viridiplantae > Streptophyta > Magnoliopsida > Cornales > Nyssaceae > Nyssa > Nyssa sinensis. Next base: position 6,151,411 of record CM018051.1, on the reverse strand, counting down.
ACTAGGTGGTGCCCAAGGTGACCGAATGCTTTCTGCAATTCAACGATCGTATTCAACGTAAGGTGACGCATCATATATTGACTGAGTAACAGCGTCTAGAGTCTTTAGACTTGTATCAGACCAGTTGGGTTCATCACGGATCCCTCTGCACGACTTCTATCTATATATAGCTTACAGAGCAAGACCAAATGGCACTCCATCAACCAAACTAAACTACAACATACACATATTCATAGGTGTAAGAAAATGGCCGCCGCCGGAGCAACTGTCGGTTACGATAGGATGAAGGAAGTGAATGAGTTCGACAACTCTAAGATTGGCGTCAAGGGTCTCTCCGACTCTGGCATCGCCACCATTCCTAAATTCTTCGTGCACGCGCCGGAAACTCTCTCCGACCTTAAATCTTCATCGTCATGCACTGGAATTCCTGTTATCGATCTTTCTGGTTTAAAATCTCATCTTGATCGACCAAAGATTGTTGAACAAATCCGAGAAGCCGCTAGAACTTGGGGCTTCTTCCAAGTGATCAACCATGGTGTACCGGTCTCGGTACTTGACGAGACGATTGCCGCCATCAAAAAGTTCCACGAACAGCCAACGGAGGTCAAGGCGAAGCACTATGTACGTGAAGAGGGGCACGGTGTGATGTATGCAAGCAATAACGATTTGTATAGATCAAAGGCGGCAACTTGGCACGACTCGTTGCAGGTGTGGACATCACCGGAGCCCGCGAAGGTGGAGGACATTCCGGCAGTGTGCCAGAGAGAGGTGGTGGAGTGGGACATGCATGCCAAGAATGTGGCTGAGACCGTGATGGAGCTGCTGTGTGAAGGGTTAGGGTTGGAGACTGGAAAGTTCAAAGACTTGGGTTATACTGATACTAGGGTATTTTTGGGTCACTGTTATCCATACTGTCCACAGCCTGATCTAACAATGGGAATCATATCACACACTGATTATGGGGTGCTGACAGTTCTGTTGCAGAATCAGGTGCAAGGGTTGCAGGTTAAGCATAGGGACGAATGGGTTGATGTGAAGCCCCTTCATGGAGGTTTGATAATTAACATTGGAGACTTTCTTCAGGTAATAGTGTTACATACATACACATACATACATACATATATAGATATATATTATTTAATATAAAAGAAGATTTCGTCCACTGACTTCTCATATCTGATTTTATAGCATGATTCATGTTCTTTATTTTTATCACCGACTCGTATGTTTTATTTCTTTATTTTCGGCCATAAAATTCAATAGTTTAAGATTTGATTGAAATTTTAGAAATTTCAAGGGGTCCATAATATATAATATACTTAGTGGAAAGCACGAGCTACCGCAAAGTGTGTGTGTGTATGTTTATATATATATATATATATATTTGCATGTATACAGAAATTCATGTATTTATTTTGAAGATGAAAACTTTTTCCTGTACTTAATCGTTGATTCAATGTATTTTTCAGATTATATCTAATGACGAGTGCAATAGTGTTCAGCATCGTGTGCTGGCTAACTCCTCGGAGGAACCTCGAATCTCCATTGTCGAATTTTTCAATGCGGATAGACGTGATGAGTCTACATACCATGGACCTTTGCCGGAGTTGTTGTCGCCTGAGAAACCAGCTATTTATAGAAATTTCACCATGCGAGATTTCCATGAAAATTTCTTCAGCAAGGGGATTGACGGCAAGTCTCTTGTAGAGAAACTTAAGTTGTGATCAGTTTATAATCTTAAAGAAATTTGCGAGTGAACATGATGTATGATCTGTACGTGTATCTATCTATCTATCTATCTATCTATATATATATATGTAATGGGATGAACCTTAATTTAATCAATTAATAAGGATATTTCTTCTGGGTAATTAAGCATTATAAACAAGAAGCAACTAGACTAAAGGGGCATGTCACCTATTTACAAAAGCAGGCTAAAGAGGTCCAGCAAAACAGAGCACTGCAAGCCAAACCAGAAAAAGGAGAATATGGAATGTGTTGGGGCAAGCGGAGGTGAAGTGGATTGAATAGCACAGAAAAAGAAGTGTAAAAGAAAGTTAACTGTGTGAACTATGTTTTCTTGGTGATATTTTTATTCAAACAAACAAGAAAGCTCCAAAATAGAGCATTTGCTCAGAGGTGCAATTCGGACGAGTCGGACTCGAGTTGACTTATGTCTAACCAAAATATAATAATTTTTGTAAAATTTGTAATGTGATGAACCTTAATTTAATCAAGAAGGATCTTTTTCAGGGTAATTAAGTATTATAAATTGCTGTTTGATGAGGTGAGATCTATGTTTTATTTGCTGAAATTTGTATTCAAACAAGGAAACTCCAAAACAGAGCATTAATTTGCTCTTAATAGAACAAAGTAGTTTTTGCAAAATCTGCAATATGTTTCTCCTTGCAGTTGCAAAGCTGCTGCTCCTGCAGTGTTTTTTCTTTCTTTTGCTACAATTTTGTTGTCTTGCAGGCTTAGATGATATGGTTATACAATCTTCAATTTATACTAGTAGCAGGATCCTTCATTTTCTTCTTTAATGTTCATTGGGAGATGAATAGCTTGAAAAATCCTTAAATGGGACTGGTCAGTGATTCCGTGTCCTTTCAATGATATCTTGTTGTGTATGTTATGACAAAATTTATTTTAGCGAGTCATAACATACATAATAAAATATTATTGAAAAGATGTAATGTCACGTCCAACTGAAGAATGCATTTTCTAAGAGTTAGATATTGTATTCTTCCATTAACTTTTCAAGGTAAATTGCAAATCACCTTCCAACCCTCCTTAATTTGTAATTTTCAAGAGTTTTTGTTGCATATGTTGATTTTTCTTGACGTTGGCATGATCAAATGGTAAAATATGTAGCCCCAATCTTTTCCTGTCGAAATAGGAAAGGAGTTCTTTTTTGTAAACTTTCATTCACAAATTAATGGAAATCATATCAAACTCTTCTGTCTCATATCTCTATTTTTCTCTTTGACATTTTTTTTAAGGTTATCACTGTGAGACTTCTGTACTTTGATTGTAGAAATACATAGGCGACTCGATCTTGTAGTTGTCTTATTGATGAAATTTTTTTTGACATTGACGTACATGACAGAAAAGTTCGTAATACAATTCACTTCTTTTGGATTCCGCATCTACTGTTCTTGATTCGAAAAAATAATCATGTTAACATCCGTTTGTGATGTTTTATGTATTTTCTTTAATAAAAAATAACAAAATTTAATAAGTAAAGAATGGACTGGATAAAAATTCTAAACCTACTCGCACCATGAAATTTTCTAAACCGACTCACACCATAAAATCTAAGTATACTTTATACGCCCTTGTTTCCTTCATCATTATGTTGGTCTTGTAATTGAGAGCAATAAAACCTTCATTTTACTCTTATTTGTAACTTTAGCAGAAATATTTTCTTATATTTCACTTTGCACCCCAACAGATATAGCATCAGTGATAGCACTCGCCAACCGAAACAGTTGGAATATAGAATCGATACAAATCATTATTGCTTGCATAAATCACACCATGAGTCTCTTCGCGTGCATAGTGCTTCGCCTTCACCTCGGCCGGCCGCTCGAAGAACACTTCGTAGGCGACAATCGTCCTGTCAAATACCCAGACCGGTACACCATGGTTGATCAATTGGAAGAAATCCCAATTTCTTGCAGCGTCGGAGATTTGATCCACAATCTTTGGATGTCACCCAACCTTTTTTTAATAAAAAGTTGAATGTCGTTCAAGAGATTCCTAATGGTGACAGTAGGATACTTAGTTGAAAAAACAAAGGGACTCAAACCAAGCTTATGCTTTTGATAGATGATGAGAGAAGAGCTTTAAGTTCCATCCTTAAACTGTCCTTGTAAGGGGTGAAATGAATCTGCAGTAAAATCTTGATAGTCTCAAGACTATTGGCTTCCATGTTATCTGCTGCCTTCCTCTTAGTCAAAAATTATTTTCAAGGGCAGGAGACCGGTGGGTTAGGCCACGCTTCAACTCACTTCAAATTTTAGGTAACATTTTTTACACATTTAAAATTTTAGTATTTTTCAAATTAGTTTACGTCGAAATTTTAGTTTAGTTTAACTTTTATCTATTATTTCTCTCATTTCTCACCTAAAATTATTGAACCAACTCAATTTTTTTCTATCGTTTCTCTCATTTTCATCCGCCCTCAGTTATTTTGACACATGAGAGTGTTCAGTACAATTCTCAGTCTATGTCAAAATTTAATTTAGTTTAACTTTTATCTATTATTTCTCTCATTTCTCACTTAAAATTATTGAACCAACTCAATTTTTACCAATCGTTTCTCCTATTTTCATCCGCCCTAGGTTATTTTGATACATGAGAGTGTAGAGTACAACCCTCCCGGAGTTGCTATGGGGCTATGCTACCCCCTCTTTAGTTTTTCCTTTCTGTTAGCTTCGTTTTTTTTTAGACAACCTTTGGCCAGGGGTATGCATGCTAGCCATTTGGTTTGTACATCCAGTAATACATTTATTTAATTACCCAATAAACAAAAACGAAAAAGAGTCTTAAGTATATTTCCTAGCTTTGAAATGTATTTGCAATTCCCTTCCAAGCAGAAGTTAAAAACCATTTCCATTAATATAAATATAGATACATAAATGGAGCATACATCACACTCTCTTGATTAAAGGTTAATACCTTTTGCAAATAAAGATACATATACATGGAGCACACATCACAACCTCATGCATATATGGTTATTTATACGGAGCATACATCACAAATTATGTTCAGTCTCATAATATAGCTCTAAGATATTATGATCACAACAGAAATGTCTCTACAAGAGCCTTGTTGCCGAACGGCTTGCTGAAGAAATTTTGGATGAATTCAGGAAAGGTGAAATCTCGATAAATTGCTGGTTTCTCAGGTGATATCAGCTCCGGCAAAGGTCCATGGCGACGAACCTTATCCCGGTTATCCGCATTGAAAAATTCTATAATTGAGACTCGAGGTTCCTTCGAAGAGTTAGCCGTCACACGATGCTGAACACTTTTGTATTCTCCATTAGAAACAATCTGAAAAATTCAAAAGTTAACTAACCATCAAGTACATACGTACAGAAAAAGTACTGATCTTCAAAATATAATATGTATATATACGAAAGAAAAAATCAGGTTGAAGAAATCCCAAAGTAGTCCTCATGTATGTATAAGACTTTTTGTGATCACCTGAAGAGTGTCTCCAACGTTAATTGTCAGAGATCCATGCAGAGGCTTCACGTCCACCCATTCATTTCCATGCTTAACCTGCAACCCAGGCACCTGATTCTGCAAAAGAACTGTCAACATCCCATAATCTGTGTGTGAGCCAAGTCCCACCGTTAGATCAGGTTGCGGACAGTATGGGTAGATGTGACCCACAATCGCCCTAGTCTCGGTATAACCCAACTCTTTGAGCTTTCCAGCCTCCAAACCCAAGCCTTCACACAGCAGCTCCATCACAGTCTCAGCCACCATCTTGGCTTGCATTTCCCACTCCAACACCTCTTTCCGACACACTTCTGGAATGTCCTCCAGCTTCGCCGGCACGGGTCCCCGCCACACCTGCAGCGTGTCGTGCCACGTTGCCACCTTGGATCGATACAAGTCATTATTGCTTGCATACATCACACCATGATTCTCTTCCCGTGCATAGTGCTTCGCCTTCACCTCCGCGGGCTGCTCGAAGAACGCTTTGTAGGCGGCAATCGTCTCATCAAGTACCGAGACCGGTACACCATGGTTGATCAATTGGAAGAAACCCCAATTTCTCGCAGCATCAGAGATTTGTTCAACAATCTTCGGCCGATGAAGATCGGATTTTACATTAGCAAGATCGATAAGGGGGATTGAAGCAGATGTAGAAGAGGATCTGATTTCGGGGAGAGTTTCCGGCGGGTGCACGAAGATTTTAGGAATGGTAGTGATGCCGGAGTCTGAGAGACCCTTGACACCGATCTTGGAGCTGTCGAACTCCTCCACTTCCTTCAACCGGTCATAGCCCACACTTACACCAGCTGCAGCCATTCTTCCACTCTTAATGTATATGTGTATGTGTATGCGTATGTGTACGTTTATGTGTAGTTTAGCTTGAATGAGAATTGTGGAACATTTGCTTTGTATGCTAAATATATATATAGAAACCCGCGAAACACAACGTTACCATTTCCTTGATAAACTATGGGCCAACTACTTTTCAAAATAGTATGGTCTTTTTCTCCATTACATTAAATTATTGATAGTTAACCAGTCATTGATCTTTTAACAAAATATTAAAGCATTAGATCAGAAACCAGACAGTCTTGATAAGTATAATTTACAAAAATAAAAATAAAAATTAAAATAAAAATTTGATACATGATTTTGTTTTGAAAAATTAATACGGTTGAATATTTACGATGTGATAAGATGAGTGATCTAAGCATGATTTTGTTTTGAAAAATAAAAACGATTGAATATATGCGATGTTATAAATGGTCGAAGTATAAACAAACTAAAATTAAAGCCTACAAGGGGAACTATATCATTGGCTTGAGTCACTTTCTTTGTCTTTTTCTTAACGCTGCTATAGTCTTTCACTCCAAAATCATTTCTAAACCTACTGTGACCATCTTGCAAGGATTTAATGATATGATAAGTGAAGGATAAATAGTTTGAATGTTAGTTGTTAAAAACACACACACACACACCACATATATATATATATGTGACAAGTGGAAGGACAAATAGTTTGAATGTTAGTTATTATTTTAACAACTATTCAACTAACATTCAAACTATATTATATAATAACTAACATTCAAACTATTATCCTTCACTTATCATATATATATGCATGTACATGTAATTTTGATCAATATAGAACGTCATCCTTACTGATTCTATATCTAATAGTCAGGAGAATATCTGTACGTATGAGTATATATCTATTTTAATCGCTGCAAGATGAAACAGGCCACAAATATGTTCTTATCCATATATGTTTTGTTGAAAATGATTCAGCTGTCATCTTTGACTGGCAGATTTAATGACGTTTTTAATTTGTTTTAGTCTTTGTAGAATTCAAAAAAGCTATACATAAGATTTACAAAATCTTGATACCAATGGTTGAATTTAAACACTCACATTAATAAGGAAGGAAGAAACAAATCAATCAATAATTTATTAAAGAAAAAGATTGCAGCAACTCAAAGACTCACTCTTAAAACTCACCCTCACTGTCTTAATCCCCGCATTCTCAAGGCCACGTAGTTTTTTTGTGATTTTATTTAAAATTTGTCAGAGATTGATATATATATATATATATAATATTAATTTTAAGTCTCACTAATAATTAATTACTCGACACTCATCTAAAATAAAACTTATTCAAAACATATTAAATACTATTATAACTTAAAATTAAAAGTCCTACTACAATAAAAAATTATTAATTTGAATAAGAAACTACTAATTCCTATATTTTCTATATCAATCCTAATAAAATTAAGAAACTAAATAAATTAAGAATAAATTAAAATAAGAAACTAAATAATCCTAATATAATTCTAAAACTAATATTCTTATTTTTATGATGCAAAATTTGTCCTACATCAATATCCTTAAAATAGGGAACTAGACAGATTTGGTACCTTAAAATAAGGATATTAGTTTTAGAGTTGTATTAGGATTGTTTAGTTCCATATTTTAATTTATTGTTAATTTATCTAGTTTTATAGTTTTATTAGGATTAATATAAAAAATATAAGAATTAGTAGTTTCTATACAAACAAAAACTTTTGTTTTTAAACTAATCCTACTATAATAAAGATTATTAATTTGAATAGGATGATCAAATTTTGAAACTCCTAGATTGTTCTAATCCCATGAGCGTTTAACGCAAGGGCAGATGCATTGGTAGGCTGCAGTAAAGTGTATCTCTCCCGAACCTTGCAAAAAAAAAAAAGAAAGAAAGAAAGAAAGAAAGCAAAACAGCAAAGAAACAATCAAGAGATCATCCAGATAAGCCAACTAATTATAGATATGTAATTTCAACTCTTGGCCTTGAAAACAGACTGAGGTAATTAGTCCAATGCAGGATGATAGGCCAATTTTCCTTGTATTAGGCACATGCCTCCAAGTGGACATTTTAACTCTAATGGCTTGGGATATCACTTGAAAAATCTGAGCAGAGGAATGTTGCTGCCATTTCCCTAGCCTATCATTTCTTTATTTCCATATAAAGTAAACTGAGGTTGCAAGAGCCAATTTTTTTAATGGTAGAGGTGAAGGAAGGACCTTAATTTCATAGATTGATAAGCAAATTGAACAACCTGAGGCCATGTGAAGGGAGCTCCAGATAGAAGACAGCTAGTGGACACCCTTTGTTGTGCATACGCGGTAAAAATAAATAATAAATTAATCTCAAATATAAAATAATAAAAATGTTACAAAGAAGTTATATGTGCTTCGACAAGATGTTTATGTCCACCGATAGCGAAAAGATTACAAAAGTAAAATACTCACAGACTCGAAATTTCATTTACACTCAATAACGGCTCACTCAAAATTGATTATTTATCTCCTAAAAAAAAACCTTAAAAATAACACTCTTATATATGTGAATTACAGCATAAGAAATGAATCGGATCAAAACTATCCAAAACAAAACGAGTCAAAATTTTAGTTTCCACATGGGCTTCGCCCTGTGTGGCAATTTTTGGGTTGCAATGGGTCATTAAAAAATCGGATAAATTCATAACAATCATCCAATACTCTCACCCATATGGCATGGGAGAAATAGAATTCAAAGAAGATATGCTCTGTAGATTCAGGGGAACTTTAGCAAATGAGACAAGTATTTGAAGATACCACACCCCATTAATTGCATAAACTTATCCTTGAGTAGGCATTCAGTCCAAGATGAGGAGCTAAACAAGGCTGCAAACTTTGTCCGTTTGGAAACATACACCCTTTTGTCCTTCAACATAATACCATTCTCCTCTGCTCTATTTTCAACAATGAGTTGGTTCACTCTCCCCTCTTAATAACACTTTCTCTTAGAATGGGTGAATCTCCTAATAAGTCTCCTATTCTTGGAAAAATTATTCATTAATTCTGAATGCATGACACCTGAGTCAATAAGTGATTAACACATCAACTCAACAAATGAGTCACAGATTGATATGTAAAACATTCATTTGTCCGGATATACTACGCCTAAACTAATTATATTGTCTCATATTCTTATGTTTTTTCAGAACAATTTTGATTTTTTGATTTTTTTTTTATATGGCACCACTACCTTTATTGATGGAACATGCACCATACTAGCAAGTTTAAGTTTTGAGACATTTTTATTTTTTATTTTTATTTTTATCATCCTAAAAAGATAATTTATTGATGAAATAGACATGAGAGCATGATATGTTTATTTCAGTCAGTTAAAATTACTTATCTTTGGGTGCTAAAAATATTTACTGCTCAGTTGTACCCTTTGGGTAGACTATTGATTCCTCTGTGTTTCCTTTGGCCAGTGATATTCTTCTTCTGCTTTGTTTTTTCCTTTTTCTTTTTTTATTTTTATGTTGAGTTTACACCAATCTTTTTAATATTCTTCCGGTAATATCATCCAATACAATACATTTCAAAATAGCAGAGAAAAAATTGTAAAACTAAATAACATTATGCATTTTTGTATGAGCTTTATTTGTTAACCAAATATCATCTACTTGTGAAGTAATATATTCAATTCATTTAATTACCTCACAAAAAAAAAAAAAAACAAAAACAAAAACATAATTTTCTCTAGACATGACCGCCCCTAATAGTACTCGATTCATTTAATTACCCTCAAAAACAAAAACAAAAGTCACAATAATTTTCACATAATCAATGTATATTTTGCACTCTAAACACCCTTTCCTAATATATTCAAGTCCTTTAATTACCCCCAAAAACAAAAACAAAAATACAAAAAAAAAAAACTTAAAACATAATTTTTCATGTAATCAATATATATTCTGCACTCTAGACACCCGATCCCTTAATTTACCCCTCCCGATAGCCTCAATTAATAGGATTTTTTTTTTGGATGACGATTAATAGGAATTAGCACTTGGTATAGACCTTTTAGATTGTTTTCCTATGATCCTTTTTTTGGTAAGTGCTTTCTTATGAACTGTCTCAGTAGTTCTTAATGATAAGCTAGATTTATCATCTTACATCCTGGTTGTAAGGCTTAGGAGCTCTCATCTTCTTCTGTTTTTTTTTTTTTGGTAAGCAAAATTTAATTGTTGACACCAAAATAAAAAGAGAGAGGAGAGAACAACAAAGGTGAGAACCCCAACAACAAGATGAAAACAACTCCACCGTATATCTTCTAACATGTCTTTCATACGTGTGACTAGATTGAGTCTATATGTGCCCTAATTCATATTATTAGGGGATAGTAAAGTTTAAACACAAGATCTTTTATCTGTTTTGATACCAAATTAATCCAACAATTCATTTAAAACCTTAAGTGACCCCATTTTGTAAGTGTATAATTGGCACATAACTCTTGATATTGTGAGTGTAAGAGCGAGTGAGTAAATGAAAACTTATATCAATGGATTAAATTTGAACCCAAAACCTTCCATAATCAGAACTTTCATTCTCTTCTTCCAAGAAATTGATGTTAATTGCGTTTCTTGTTAAGTATTTTTTATAATTTATTGAGATGGTAATTTATGAAAAATTAAAATGGTACCACCACCACCACCCTCTCCATGAAATTTGATGGGAATAATTGGAAATTAAATTCAGAATTCACAGTCTTTAAAGAAAGGTCTTTATTTTTACACGTATGGAGCATACATCCACTCATACACAATCACTCAGTGGCGGACTTGGAGGGATTTGAGAAAATAATTTCTATTAGAATCTTACTATAATATAGAAATTGTCTCCTAAATATATTTTTAAAAAAATATATATTAGAATCTTATTGTAATAATTTAGAAATTCTCTCTTAAAATTTTATGCATACATACATATATAAATATATATAAAACACCCTATTTCTATTTTTTTGCTCCTCAAATCTGCTACTGTTCATCATCTTCACTCACAGAATAACTTTTAAATCACAGCTTAAGTGTCTCTACAAGAGCCTTGTTGCCGAACGGCTTGCTGAAGAAATTTTCAATGAATTCTGGCCAGCTGTAATCCCGATAAAGAGCTGGTTTCTCAGGTGACAACAACTCTGGCAAAGGTCCATTCCGGCGATTCTTATCGCTGCTATCCTGCATTGAAAAATTCGATAATTGAGATTCGAGGTTCCTTCAAGGGATTAGCCAGCACACGATGTTCCACACTTTTATATTCTCCATTGGAGACAATCTGAAAAATTTAATGAAACAAGAATTCAGTACAGAAAAAACTTTGATCTTTAGCATAAATATAAACTAATTACAAATATATTCACATTTATATATATATATATATATATATATATATATATATATCTGCGCGCGCACAAAACACTGTGTGAACAAAACCACCGCTCAGGTGGCCCAATGTTTAGGAGCAAATTAGGATGAGAAGTAATGTTTGTTTGGATTAGTAGAGAAAAATTATTTTGAGTATTCAAATAAATATATTTAAAAAATATTTAAATAATATTGTACTATTTGAATGAATTATCAACATATGTCACATGATTACTGGTTGAAAAAGTCTTCCGGCAACATTATGAAAAAGTTTCACAGATATTTTTTGATAAAATTTGTTTTGAATTAAGTACAGCACGTCTAGCAAATCAAATCAAACGCAGCCTGGATGGTCACCTTTTTTGTAACTATAAATTTGTTAAAAATGACGGTGATAACAACAGACTAAATTTAGTTATTTAACAGATTATTATAAAATAATATTTGAATCTTGATGTCCTTTATATTCACGCGATATCATACTCACATGAAATGAATTCTACTAATTAGTAGAACCAAAACAATGAATTCTGTAGCATGTGAGTATATCAACACGGATGCATGGACATGGGTCATGAGTGTATCAACATGAAATGCAAGGACATGGGTCATGACTCGATATTTATTATCAGGAGAGAGAGAGAAAAAAAAAGGAATAAGAAAAATAGTCGGACCTGTAAAGTGTCACCGACGTTAATGGTCAGAGTTCCATGCATAGGAATCACATCAACCCACCCGTCGCCATGCTTAATCTGCAACCCAGGCACCTCATTCTGCAACAGAACTGTCACCATTCCATAATCAGAGTGTGAGCTGAGTCCAATTGTTAGATCAGGTTGTGGACAGTATGGATAACAGTGACCCACGATCGCCCTAGTCTTAGTATAACCCATATTCTTGAGCTTTTCAGCCTCCAAACCTAACCCTTCACAGAGCAGCCCCAACACAGTCTCAGCCACCATATTGGCATGCACTTCCCACTCCACCACCTCCTTCCGGCACACTTCTGGAATGTCCTCCACCTTCGCCGGCTCCGGTGACATCCACACCTGCAGTGTGTCATGCCAGGTTGCCATCTTCGATCGATACAAATCGTTATTACTGGCGTACAACACGCCATGCGACTCTTCACGTCTATAGTGGTTCATCTTCACCTCCGTCGGCTGGTCGAAGAATGCTCTGTAGGCGGCAATCGTCTCGTCAAGTTTCGAGACGGGTATGCCATGGTTGATCAGTTGGAAGAAACCCCAAGTTCTCGCGGCGTCTGAGATTTGTTGAACAATCTTTGGCCGATGAAGTTCAGATTTTGCATCAGAAAGATCAATAAGGGGAATTCCACCAGCAGATGCAGTTGAAGATTTGTGGTTGGAAACAACCTCCGGTGGATGTACGAAGAATTTAGGAATGGTAGTGATGCCGGACTCCGAGAGACCCTTGACACCGATCTTGGAGTTGTCAAACTCCTTGGCTTCCTCCATCGGGTCGTAACTGAGAGTTTCACCACCTGCAGCCATTTTCTTCCTCTGTCTCTGTCTCTGTCTCTATATGTATATCTGTATGTATAGCTCAGTTTGTTTGATTGAAGGCCACTTATTTTCTGATCTACTTATAGACGTCGTGTAGAGACCGATAATAAACCCATGGTCTGTCGCTGTGACTTGGTCAATAATTACTGCTTTTTTATTTTTTAACAAACAAAACGATAAATTTACTTAAAATTTTACTAAAACGATTAATCATTATAGATTAGTCAGTATTTTATTGATTAAATATTATATCATATTATATAATAATATAATATTTAAGTCAATATAATATTAACAACTCATAAAAATAAATATTTTTAATAAAATATAAAAATAAGACTAAGCATACATTACTCTTTTTCAACAACTTCTCACAGTCCTCACCTGTTTTTTTTCAATTATGGAGATATTTTTTTTGTATATTTTAAAATTACACGTTTATTTTTTTATTTATAAAATTTATCATTAATAATGTTAAAATTTTAACAAATTTTTTATATAATTAAAATACCATTATATTTTTTTGACGTCAAATTCCACATGTTAGACTTGACTCTTCTCAACCTACCAAACTAGCTTGCTGGGTTGGTGGATTCAATTTCTTAGCTAATTTATTCTTTTAATTGTGACCATCCTCCCATTTCAAAATAATGCCACAATGTAAAGGACGTAAAGTCAATATTTGTTCAATCAATTATCTGGATTCTTATCCACGTTTTGTTGTAAATGATTCAGCCGCCATCGATGACCGGCAGATCTATTGTCATTCCTCACGTGTTTTCTAATTGGACAGCAGGCTTTTCTAAATTATACGTTATTGACTTGCTTGTTTGACTGTAATCTTTCGTTTGACTATAATTTTTTTAAAATTTTTGGATAGAATTAGTACAGGAAGATGGTAATATTATTTTATAATATTTTGTTGTGTAATATAATTTTTTTTTTTAATTGGAATATAGATATGTGAGACCAAAACTGACATTTTTAAATGAGATTTTTTATTTTTTAATATCAATATAATTTTTTGATTTAATATTAATATTATAAAACTCTAATAAATATAAATATTTTTGATGCATTGTTTCCTAAATAAATATATATATATATATATATATAGATTTATAATAGTGTTTTAATGGGAAAATGTAAGTTAAATAAAACTCTAATACAAAATTTCTTATATAATCAAATAATTAAGTAATTGTACTAATAGAATTGAATTTTTTTAAAATTTTTTTGGTGGAGGTAGATTGTTATTGTACTTTGATTTATCTTAGAGATACATTATATATGTCACTATGCCAATAGAAAAGAACATGTCAATATGTCAATAGGAAAGACCGTAGCAGATCAACTAAAAAATATTTAGTAATTTTTAACTATCTTGCTAGATTTTCTTTATAGATGATGTTTGATTTTTTCCATGTATACTATTCAAAAGAGAACTTGTAGCTAGTAATCGTTTATGTGGGTAGATAGGGGTATACATACATACTTGCATACATATATATATATATATATACATACATACATATATATATATATATTCACCAAAAACATACACACATAAAAGATTTCAACTTTCATGTGCGTTGCTTAGCATCGTCTTTTGCTTGACAAGGGCATGGGGTTGGATTTTGCTAGCTTTTTGTGCAGCTAGGATTTTTATCTGAAAGTCTGATCTTTTGTCTTGTTAGGGGACGTGGTCTCATTTTCCTTTGTATTTTTTCTCTTTCTGGTATGTTTTTTTATTGGTGTTATTCAATAAAATGAAGATTTTATTGAAGAAAAGAAAAAATTTTCTTCTCAATTAGAAGACTTTTTCTCCTTGAAAAAAGAAAGGCTTTACTCCGTCGGAAAGAGAAGATTTTATTTTTTAAACAAGAGAATACTTTTCCTCATTCAAATAGATGAGAAAACTTTCCTTGTTCAAAATGAAAGACTTTCTTTTTTTATAAGGAAAATACTCTTCTTTCCTAAATTCGATGGATTAATTACATCTTACTTTATATGAATTTATTTTTCTTATTGAAAAAATTCCACCGTTACTTAAAAAAAAAAAAAAGTTGCTTTTTGTTGGAAGAGTTTGAACCAAACACTGCTAACTTCCAAATTTGACATGAGGAAAGAGAAATATCACGAAGCTGTGTTGTGTTTCTCATGTCTTGTCTATTACATATGGAGTATGAGAGAGAAAGAGATTCATGAATGAGGACTGGAAGAAAGAGAAATATGCACCAGCTAAATGAAAAAAGGCAGCTGAAAAAAGCATGCCAAGGAAGGCAACTGAAACAACTACATACAACCAGTCATCATGGAGTATGAGAGAGAAAGAGATTCATGAATGAGGACTGGAAGGAAGAGAAATATGCACCAGCTAAATGAAGAAAGGCAGCTGAAAAACCAAGCCAAGGAAGGCAACTGAAACAACTACATACAACCAGCCATCATAATTTTACATTATAATTCTATACATCAATATAACTTATAATCATTTTTTCTTGAGCTCTACCGGAAAAAAATAATAATAACGATGTACAAAAATATAGAGATTATTCACCTAAATAAGAATAGAGTTTTTAAACTCGAAACTATATTTTATTAATAATAATTTGAATAATAAAAACTCAATACATTATATTTATAATGTTAAAGAGTACTAAGTAATCTGAATATATAGAAGATTATTAATCTGATTAAGAAACAACTAGTTTGTTATTCTTGTAAAACAAGAAATTACTTATATTAGTCTGAATAAAATTAGAAAATTGAAATATTTGAAATACGGTTCAAAAATTTAGATCAAAATTTTTAAGTGAGTTGCTTCGTGTCATCAACGATCCACTACTTGTTTAACATCACTTACTATACATTTCTAGTGAGTATTATTGATTTATAAGTATCCAAAGTAGCACCACTTGGTGGTGTGACCGAACGATAAAAACGTTGAAAATAAAATTTAAGAGTCTCGAATTCGAGTCCTCTCAACAGAGAGAAGGTCTTAATCTGGTGCGCGTAAGATAACCCATGATACCTCTAGTCAATCCATCAAAAAAAAAAATAAAAAAGAGCAAGCCATAAACTTCGGGGGGTATGACCGAACGATAAAGACGTCGATGATAAAATTCAAGCGTCTCGAGTTCGAGTCCTTTCAACAGAGAAAATGACTTAATCTTGTGCCCATAAGATAGCTTAGAATACGCCTTCCGGTACAGAAAAAAAAAAAAAAGAAAAAAAAGAAAGAGAAAAGATCAAGCCACAAACTAATATCAAATCTATGACGCAAAACATTTTGAAAACATATGTAAAATATATTAAAAAAATGAGAGGTTTGAATTCATGTAACCAAATAACAAAAGCAATAAAGGAGGTGAAGTCACCCTATCTATTATTTTATTTATTTGTTATTATTATTGGCTATCAACTAATCTCACTCCCAAAAACTCCATAGTGGAATAACCCTTCTTTGTTCAGACCTTATTGCCAAGAACTTGAATGTTAACTTTTCTTTCGTAGAATGAGCAAATAATAGTATTAATTCATTTTCCATTATTAACAAGTAATATCTATTATTTAATTAATTACATGATATCAGTTGTCACAGAATTAATATAATTTGGAATGATGAAATATTCAATACGCAATCCATAAATTTAAACTAGGAAAATTCTCCTGTTTCAATAATATCTGTTCCAAATTGTGCACCACTTCAAATAAATAAGTTCAAAATCTCCAAATTTTCAATTGCATTTGTTCCATTAAGAAGAAAATTTTCCTTTCCTTCTGGAGCTGTTGGTGTCTGGACCCCTGCACTGAAGTTTGCTTGCTCTGGTTTTGAGTTCAGTCCCTTTTTTTTTTTTGTATCTTGGCTTATTTGTTTGCTTATCTTTTTGTATAGCTAATTTGTTCTAAAGCATAAAATGTAAAAATGAATTGAACACGTCAAATTCTTGATTAAATCAAACACAGGAATTACTCACCTAAACAAGAGAAAATTCTCTAAACTTAAAACTGTATTTTATTAATGATAATATGAATCATAAGAGTCAATACATCATATTTATAAGGCTAAAGAGTACTAATTCGAATAGGAGACTACTAATTCCTTTACTATTCCGGTTAAGAAATTACCAATTCTTTCTTCTTGTATAACAAGAAACTATTAATACTAGTTCAAACAAAATTAAGAAACTAAAATATCTCAAAAACGAGTCAAAAAGTCAGGTTAAAATTTTTTCCAAACCCCATGACAATTGTGAGAAACTCAAACATTACCTATTTTTCAGATCAGGTTATTAATAATCACTACAAGAAAAAGCCTTTACTCCGACACCATCTGCGGTCGGTAATAACACACTTAGCGTCGGAAATACTTATATTCCGACCAATATAAGGCGTCGCCCACATTAGTCGGTAATAAATTGGTCACAACAAGATTAACGACGAAAATAATGTAGCGTCGGAAATAGTCAACTATTACCGACCATAACTAGCGTCAGAATAAAAATTTATTTCCGACCATAAATATGGTCGGAAAAACATTTATTTCCGACCATCTGTATAGTCGGAAAACCATTTATTTCCTGACAATATTTATAGTCGGAAAAACGTTTATTTCCGACCTAATGCATAGTCGGTATAAAAAATTATTTCCGACCATATATATTGTCGGAAAAACCTTATTTCCGAGCATATTAGTAGTCGGTCAAAACTTTATTTCCGACCATATATATTGTCGGAAGGACTTTATTTCCGACCAGATGGATAGTCGGAACAAAGTTTACAGTCTACTTAACTATTTCCGACTTCAAAAAGTGTCGGTAAAAAAAAGTTTATTTCCGACCACATAGACAATCAGCATTAATTGTACATTTTTAATTTATTATTTCCGACTCAGTGGTTATATTTTCATTTCCGACGCAAATTTGTTGTCGGATATAAAGTTAAATACTTGAAAAAAATCATTGCTGTTATCATTTTTTCAACACAAAACCTGATCAAACACAAAAGTGTATATTTTATATATATATATATATATATATATACAACTCTTGTACATGTCATGTCATTCATGCACCTAACAAAGACAAAAAGTTCAATTCATGGCAAAATTTCTCCATAGATATATATATATATATATATTCATGCTCTTTAACTTTTAAGGACTAAGAACAAAATACATAACCCATAATATGACTGATATATATTAATTGTCCATTCAATATCATACAATATCATAAAACAAAAAATAATAATTAGTAACAAGTTTCTTCCTTTACCCATTCATGTAACACCAACTCAATCTTTATAATGAATAATTAGACTTGATATTACCTGTATGTGCTCCCATGATCTTACTATCCAAACATTGTAAGAAATTCATCCATACGTTTCTGTCTCTCTTCCATTGCAGCCTCCATTTGTTTATGACGCTCCTCTATACTTTGCATCCTCATTGTAACTTCTGCTTGCACTTGTTCTTGCACTTGTTCTTGAACTTGTTCTTGCACTTCAATCTTCATTGTCTCCTTAATTTGTTCCATTTTCTCTTCTAAAACCTCGTTGCGTCGTTTCTCAGTTTCATACAATCGACGAAGCTCATTGATTTGAACACCCTGACTGGATGAAGATGAAGGAGGAGCCAACTTCCCATGGCCAAGACCTTTCACATATCCCGACCTCGTGCCCAACACTTGCTTACATTTCCGCGTCACTCAATGCCTCACTACCCTCTATGGGTGGCTGCGATTGGAGGTTAATCATGTTATCCTGCAATAATTATAAATGAGTCAAGTTATTACAATTAAAGAATATAAAATTACAATTAAAAATACGTACATAGAGATGTTGGGACTGAGGCGTGACCCAACCCTTGCCCTCTTTAAAATGCGTCATCCTCCATAGTTCAATTTGGCCAACAGATTGCTGTGTCAAGGCATCACGCTATATAATTCAAATATCGATATTAGTCCTCATTTAAACTTAACCAATGGTCTACTCAAGGATAAGGCAAAACAAAAAGTAAGAAAAATGATATTATACCGTCTCATGGAGGTATTGCACAAATGGTTTTGACCCACCACGATGATTTACTTGAAGTTGTGCCCGGTTTGTAACATTTTTTTTACTTCTTTCCTGTAAATAAAAAAATGCATATATTTTTCTTAAGAGTCTTGAAAAGATAAAAAAAAAAAAAACTAATGTCCATGACAAAGAAAACTAATGCAGATATTACTGTTTAATATATGAAAAAGAAAAAAATATATTGATGAAAAAGAGAATGAAAAAGGGATACATCACTACAACAACAAAACAGTGCAAACAATTTCCCTCAAAAGCATTTACTATATTAAAAAGGAAAATGAAAAAAAAAAGAGAGACGTTAAAAAAGGATACCTTAAAAGCATTTCCCTCAAATCGGGTGCACACAATTTCCCAATCATCTAGGGATATGCCATGGAAAGGATGTGAGCGTACATTAACTCCGGCTTCAACCATTTTGTTGTAGTGAACATGCATTTCATACCGGAATTCTTTCAGAATTTTGGCAAACATTTTAGCTACGCAAAATTTTATATGCAAATTTTCAAGATCTATGTTGAATACCTCCTACAAATGAAAGTTGAAGGAGCAAATAGCTGATACATTAGTTTAGACAAAGTAGACTAAGGATATGCAAGAACATAACGACAAATAGATAAAATAAATATTATCTTGTTTTATTGAATATATGTGGTAAATGTAATCTCTGTTGATGTATTTTTACAACTAATAACATAGGAGATAAAAAAAAAATACACTTTAGTCAACTCAACTTAATAGAGTCTTATTTCAATTATTTAGAGCACAATTATTAATACCTGTGGACTGAATAGTGTAGGATTCTTTGGGAAGTAGCTAGAATATATATAAAAGATGATGATAGAATTAATTTTACTTCCTTAATTTGTCTATCATTTAAATAAGGTTACCAAAGCTTCTCCAGGAATACCTACTGCAAGCCGTATGTCATGCCAAAAGTAGGTCCTTTTAGCATTCCCTACCTCCATGCCCATTCCTCCTTTAGCCAACTGTTTTAGCTATAAAAATTCCTGAATGTCCAACTGCTATCTTGAGGAATTTGCAATGTCCATAATCATCTATTTTTAATATAGTAACTATGGACCACTTCACCCATAGGATGTCTTTCAAAGAGAACAAGGTCCACAAGTATTTAATCATTGAGGCTCTATTTCAGTCTACTGTATTTCTAATACCAACCCTTCCCTCAAATTTAGGAAGAAAAAGTGTTTCCCTACCGACACCTTTGGGAAGAATAAAATTAGCACACCAATAAACTTGCATATGACAGTAGCAGCTACAACATTTCTGCATAAGTAATGACCTTTGTTGTCCAGTGTCACACTCTAGTAGTAATCTTTTCAATCGGTTTTTATTGCAATCAACAACTTTCAACCTTGTTGTGATTAGGGGCACCCCAAGATAAGTAATTGGAAGCTTAATCTCTTCGATGCCCATATTTTGAACCAATTGCTCCTTTTCTTCTCTAGTTACCCCTGCAAAATACAGTGTTCTAATGCAAATTTGGAACTAAACTAGACATATGTTCAAAATCCATCATGGTTTTTTTCAGAACTTCAAGAGAACCCTCCTCTGCTGCTGATAACAAGAACATATCATCTACAAACATCAGATGCATGTGTAATCTTTTGTCTTGCACATCTAGGGTAATACTTAAAGGCTTCCACTGAGGTATGACGGTTCAGCAGTCCAGTTAGAGCTTCCATGTCTATTATGAACAAATAAGGAAACAATAAATCTCCTTACCTAACAAAATGGAACTTGGATTTTCCACCAGGAAATCTGATTTATCAAATCAACCTTGATAGTATAACTGTATAAAGGTTGTTTGGCCTCACATTTAGAGCTTTTTTTTTTTCGATAACTAAATATTTGTATTATAAACACGCCCCAGGAGTGCACCCATGTACTGGGGAAGACAACTAAACTCCCCCTATTCAATTCAAGTCTCCCAAAAAATCAATGAAGCAAGCAAGAAATCTGGGTGTGAATGATTAGTAAATAAATGACCAAAAATTGTGTTTCATGTGTTTTTTGGGCATCAAGACGTTAAAAATATATTAGTACATGATGCGGTCCCAACAAACGAAGTATGGAGTTGAGAGGCGAGGCAAAGAGAAAGAAAGATTCAATTTATCCTGATTTCAAATTGCATTTTTAATTATTCTAAAAACTTGTCATAGTATTTGAGATGAGAACCAAAATGCATAAGAGAAGCTTGACATTTGTGGAAAATTGACTTGTATTCAGACAAATAATTGGAAGCAGTTTTCTAAAATGTCCTGCCAACTGGATTTTCTACCTGATTTTTCCATTAATGAAAGAATGTTTTCAAAACAAGTCAAGTGGCTAACACTCACAAAAGCACAAAACTGAAAATTCTGAAGTGTATGATATGGACACCAGCGGGTTAGGTTGCACTCAGCTAATCACTACTTTTCAAGCTTAGTATATCATTTTAATGCAATCACAAGAAAGAAAGCATCACCATTCGCTGTATTTGTACTGCTTTATGTATTGTGGCATTGACAAAATGAATTTGGGGACACTATGAGCCAAATTTTCACCTTATCTGAAGCAGATTGGTTTGAATTTATCAAGTTTTATGAATTTGGGGACACTATGAGCCAAATTTTCACCTGATCTGAAGCAGATTTGTTTGAATTTATTAAGTTTTAGGCCAAATTTTGACAACTAATGATAATTGAATTCTCACTTACATTTGTCAAAAGGACATTGTAGAACTAACTTTCAAGAGCTATATTTGAAAACTGACCTACCGAAGTGACTGTATTTTTTTAAAGATGTTAATGCCAAGTATGTTATGGTATAGTTTTTATGGTGGATATAACATACATAATAGAGTGTTATTGAACAAATACACCGCAAAGTAATAGTTCAATTCTATATCACTACTTTTCAAGCTTAGTATATCATTTTAATGCAATCACAAGAAAGAAAGCATCACCATTCACTGTATTTGTACTGTTTTATGTAAATTCTATGACGGCATGTCAAAACAACTACCAAACTCAATTTGAAGTTAATTAATGTATTTCATTTATATCATATATTCTTCACAGCAAAGTAAAGAAATGCAGGTGTGTGTATAGTTTACAATACTAATGATTGGGTGGTTAGATACAAAGATATTTGTAATCAGTTCATACCTCAAGTCGAATGCGTAATGTTGTATTTTGAAAATCTTCCATCTCCTTCCACGTGGCTGCAGCAATTGGTGCATAGCATCGGCAAATTATGCCTAGCTCAGCCTTGAACATGTGCAAGTTATGTCCAACCGGTTGAGTGAGGTCGGGTGGTATCACAATAGTAGGCTTTCCTCCCGTGAGTTCAGTGTATGACCTCAATTTGTTATTTTTGGCCCTCCCACGGCCTCTCCTTGTAGATGTAGAACCTGTACAAGAAAAATGAAATATAATCATAAGTAGAAAGTGTAAAATATATAGAAAGTAAAAAATATTAATCAAACTTAACTCGAATATTACCCTGATTTTGAAACTTGATGTGGCAGCCATTGAGTTCGAGGAAGCACCATCACCTTGTGTTGAGGCCATGCCAATAAGGAATGCTGCCCCATTAATAAACTTTTGAGTTACATGTCAAAATTCAAGACCAATCTGCTTCATTTTTTTTGTTATTATTTTATTTTCTAGTTTGATGAAATTATTATTTAATATCATGCGATCAGTACGTGTCCTATGATTGAATATTTCTTTATAGATGTTTATTATTGTTCTCTTTCAAATCAGATGGCAGATCTAAAACAGATTAGAATTTTAGGAAGGACTCTT
This sequence comes from Nyssa sinensis, assembly GCA_008638375.1. NCBI lineage: Eukaryota > Viridiplantae > Streptophyta > Magnoliopsida > Cornales > Nyssaceae > Nyssa > Nyssa sinensis. The sequence goes on along the minus strand of CM018051.1, from coordinate 6,128,516 downwards.
ATTAATATCACAAAATTGTCACTGTGAATTAAATCAGTTAGTCACAATTTACAGAGAGAAAGTATTTGAGAGAGAATAAAATTAGGGAGAGAATCATGAAAAACATATGGAGCTGCAATATATTTACATTCCAAAATTAGTGTTTTTACATTTCACTTTCTCTCCATCACTCATCTATATCAGTATCATCATGAGTTGACAACTGATCTTCTTCATCATTACAATAATCTATCAATGTATCGTCATCTTCATCACTTGTATCATCATTGATGAAAGTAGCATCTGTTTGATTTAACTCCACATTGATGACAACCTGTAAAGTGTCAACTTGAAAAGCTTCAATGTTAGTCCTAATCCGAGATGATGATCCGATTGCACTGCCATCATTTTCATTATCAATACCTTCAAAAGATCGATGACGTTGCAAATCCTCATAATATGCTGATTGTTCCTCTTCTTGGAATACATCACTCTCCACTAATCCATTATCTTCCTCGTTTACCTCTAAGAAATCGTAAATGTTTCTTGGCTTAACCAAATCAACAACATACCAATTACCCCGAAATTTCGCATCCTTAAGGTAAAATACTTGTTTGACTTGTGAGGCTAACACATAAGGATCATTAGCATACTGTGTTCGAGCCATATTTACACTTGTGTAATATGAATCTGTATGTATTCCAGTCTTTTTGTTCCCAACATCCCACCAATCACACTTGAACAAAAAAATTTGATTATCAAAGCAGTAACTTAGTTCAATAATATCTTTTAGCACACCATAATATTGGATCTCCTTATCACTTTCTTACACTGTCACAACCACGCCACTATTTTGAGTTTGACGATACTTTTCACATTGAATTGTGTGAAACCTGAAACCATTCACGATACAACCAGTGTACCGCGTAATTCGTTTATCGAGACCACAAGTCAACGAATGTAAGTCGTCATTAGCTTCCACAGCTTTCTGTTGGCGCAATAGTTCCATCTATATATATAAAAAATAATACATAATCAAGATTAAAAGACAACATCTGTAATAAAAAAGACTACACTTCATAACCAAATACATGAAAACTTACATGTGTTTGAAACCAATGAACAAATTGTTTTTCGTGCCTTTGTTGGACATTAACCATGCTTTCAGCTTCTAGCATTGCCATGTGCGCCCTACATGTGTAACGCATATTATTCAAATTGTCAAATGTGCATTCTATCCAATATGAAAACTTATTTGTACGTAGTAGTGGGACATAGTTAATTTACTTGCGATATGAAGCGAGTTCAAGAGAATTATTCAGCACGTAATAATTCACTTTCTCATATTCTGCTATATCTATATATTCATATGATCCTGAACCCATCGGTCGAACTACCATTCCAAATGCAACAACTGAATGCGTAGATTGTTGCCATTGACCTCCATCATAATTCCGTTCTACACGATTGAATCTTGTTTCAATACCATCTATATACATTGAATAGAATGCAAGGCATTCACTGTCAATGTATGCTTCTGCAATCGATCCTTTGGGACGTGCTTTGTTGCGCACATATTGCTTTAGTGTCCGTAAGAATCTGTTAACAATTAAAAATTAGACTTCTACCACCAAAAATCTTATCATACATATTTTAAATTATCACATTATCTTTCAATGGGATACATCCATCGGTACTAGACAGGTCCACCAAGTTTTGCCTCATGTGGCAAATGAACAGCCAAGTGGACCATAACATCAAAGAATGCCGGTGGAAATATTTGCTCCAACTTACAAAGTATGACAATTATGTCCATTTCCATCTTATCTAACAACTGTCTCTTCAATGTCTTTGAGCACAACTCCTTAAAGAACAACTCCAATTCAATTAATGGAGTATGAACTTTATCCTCAAAATATCCACGTATAATGATTGGGAGCAGTCGTTGCAAAAAAACATGACAATCATGACTTTTCATACCTGATATTTTACCGTCTGTTGCATTCACACATCGAGAAATATTAGAAGCAAATCCTTCTGGAAACTTCACATCTTTAATCCAAGCACAAAAACTCTTTCTCTCATTAGCTGATAATGTATAACATGCAGGTGGTACAATGAATTTATCACCATTTGGTATCAAATGCAATTCCTTTCGTATGCCCATTACCTCCAAATCCATGCGCGCTTTGATGTTGTCTTTTGTTTTCCTATCCAGGTTTAGCAATGTTCCCAACACATTCTCACAAATGTTTTTTTCAATGTGCATAACATCCAGGTTGTGTCGAAGCTTAAGAGTTCACCAATATGATAATTCAAAAAATATGCTCCTCTTTGACTAATTCAATTCTACATCGGTACGCTTTCTTTTATTATTTGTTGGTCCTTTTCCAAATAGGTTAGGTTGGAGATGTTCCAATTGTGCAAGCACGTCGTCCCCAGACAAATGCTTTGGTCCCAACCTACTTGCATTTTTTCCGTCAAAGTCATCCTTGTAACGTCTTCTCCAACTATGCATTCTTGGCAAAAAACGACGATGACACATGAAACATATCTTTTTCCCATTTTTTAAATACATCGATCCAGCATCCTTATTACAAATTGGACATGCCATATACCTTTTTGTGCTCCAACCTGACAAATTTTCGTATGTAGGAAAATCGTTAATAGTCCATAACACCGCTGCATGCAACTGAAAGGTCCGCCTTGTTACAACATCATATGTATTAATGTCGTTCTCCCATAACTCCTTCAACTCATCTATCAATAGACGCAGATACACATCTATGTCATTTCCAGGTGATTTTGGACCAGGGATTAATAGTGACATGAAAAGAAAGGGCTCTTTCATACACTCCTAAGGCGGTAAATTATAAGGAATAACCAACACAAGCCACATGCTGTAAGCGTTGCTCATGTCCCCAAATGGATTGAACCCGTCACTCGCGATGCCCAGTCGGACATTGCGAGGATCTTGCGCAAACCAAGGATGTTCCTTGTCAAATTCCTCCCAAGCCAGGCTGTCTGCTGGATGTGTTAGAACTTTATCCTGTGAAAATCGTTTTTCTTTGTGCCATCTCATATCTCTAGCCGTTTTTGTTGACAAAAACAACCGTTGTAGCCTAGGTTTCAACGGAAAATATCGTAATACCTTCTGAGGAATCTTCTTACTTTTATCGGCATTCACTTTATACCTCGGCTCACCACATCGCGGACATTCAATTTCATTTTCGTGTTCTCCCCAAAATAATGCACAATCATATTTGAATGCATGTATAGGTACATAACCAAGACCTAGTTCACGTATATACTTCTTACACTCATAATTTGACTTCGGGAGCGTCTCACCAGAAGGCAGTGCCATTTTAATCAATTCCAAAATCATATAAAATGATTTGTTACTCCAACCATTGATCGTTTTTATATGCATCAACTTCACAAGGAACTCTAATTTTAAGAAGTTTTTACAACCTGGGTAAAGTGGCATATGCAAATCAGCTAAAAATGCATCAAATGGTTGTGGCTCCTCCCCCTCTACATTAGAATGATTATGACTACTACTTGTTTCCCCTTGCACATTGTTGTCAACATCAATTCTTCCTGCACATACGTTTTCCAACATTTCCCTTAATCCATCACAACCTTGCTCACTAGAAGCATCACAACTACTTTCATTATCCACAGTTATAACTTCATGATCTTCGCCATGAAATACCCATCGGGTGTATCTCTAGTCCATTCCATGCAACTCCAAATGTGCTTTAGCTACATTAATAGGTTCATAATACCTATTGTTGCATTTCCTACATGGACATTTAATCCTGTTGCCTTTATCTGCGCTCGAACGTGCATACTCAATGAAGTCTCTAATTCCTTTCATGTAACTAGGCAAATGTCTACTCGGAACTTTCATCCAACTCTTATCCATGTTTGATCCCTACCACAATAAGAAGTAATCAATTAGTATTATACATGTGTATATGTTAGCTCGTTTCCATCAGTACACTAATTAAATGGCCACTGCCCTCATACTAAAAGGCCTCATCCAAAGCGGGCAATTTAAGATTCTGAACTAGTGATATCAATCCCATCACTAACTGCAAAGATGATTTATTCCCTCTAATTTGAAAAGTAAGCCTCAGACATGCGCAGGACAGTTAGCAAACCATCTATTTACCAAAGAGTAAGCTGTAAAAGAACAGTATAAAAAATATGATGTTACTGGAATTGCCTACTTTGTCTAGTTTGCTAATATGAATAATAATAATAATATGAGTGGTTGTGACCAATTGTGGCTGGTGTTAATATTGTAGCTGTGTGTGAATAATGTTGTTGCTGGTACTTGAAATGGGAAGTGATAATATATTGTTTGTTTTGAAAATATGTTAGGTGGAAAATATGCTTGTGGTAATGGGTAGTTTTGTACAGATTTACTCAACTTCTATAAAATGAGAGAGACTTGCTTTGAGGCTTTATTGGTGTTGGATACTCTAGCTTGATGGGGTTCTATATATAAAAATCTGGATTTGGTTGTCATACAGATGCAGGATTTTATATATGGTTTGTAATTTTATACTACTGCAAACTAGGAATACTCCAAAAAAAAGAAGATATACTGTGTTTATTGGCTTAATCTGGAACTATATCCTACCTGAGAAGCATGCATTGCCTAGTTGTCTCGTCTTTCAGGCACAACTGCTAGAAACAAAAATGATAGATATTCTCCATTTATATCTTCATTTCTATCTCCAATGGCATCATGAGAATACTTATTTTGAGGAGAATTCCTGAGACTCTTAAAATTTCCAGTGATTTGGAAGTAGTTGAGAAAGAAGTAAAATTTCTAACGACAAGGTAACGGGTACAAGAAAAAGGGGCCCGTGTGACTCATCCTCCCTCTTTTTTCACTTCCTTGTCTTTAAATAAACAGCCCAAATATGTAAAACTTTTATTTTTCTTTATTTTGATAACAAAGCAAACAGTGTTTTAGGAAAGACAGCTAAGAAAAAATGGCAGATACTGATCATACTGCTCTGTAGACTTGCTAATGTTACATGAATATAAACAAGCTTGAAAATCGAGAAGTCTACTAATATCAAACCAAATCGAAAACATTCAAACCAAAATAATCTGGTAACAAAAAACAAAAAGGCAGTTTCCAACAAGGGATCGAATAACAGTACCGTTGATTTCTTTTCGCGCAGATGATGTATCCAATTCGTAGAGAGCCACCGCAGTAGCGCCTGGTAGTGTTTTTCCGTAGAGATGATGCTTACAGGTGGTTTGTATCAACTATAGGTCGCTGACGCAGTTGGCTATGAGGAAGTTCGATTGATAAAACTCTGAACCTCTCCTCAACAGATCGAGGTACACCGATCGATTGGGAGGAACAGAGCTTGAGAGGCGAGAGACAAAGAGAGGTGAGACAGATCAGAGAGATCGACGAGACGCAGTTGGGTATGAGTTCGATTGATGAAACTCTGAACCGACCCTAACAGATCAAGGTACACTGATCGACTAGGACAAAGAGAGCTTGAGAGGCGAGAGAACACAGAGAGAGGTGAGACAGATATACGTGAGGTTTCAGAGTGAGAGAACACAGAGAGCTTGAGAGACAGAGAGGCGTGAGGTTTCAGAGTGGCGCGAGGTTTCGAGGCGCGAATATTTTAGAATAAAGGTTATTTCTGACTAATTATATACGTCGGAATCAATACTTCATTATTTCCGACTCAAAAAGGGGTTGGTTTTACTAACTTATTTCCGACAAAGAATCATTTCGTCGGTACTAGTAATTATTTCTGACCCATAATATCATAGTCGGTAATACTTAATTATTTCTAACTCAAAAGTTAGTCGGTTTTAGTTACTTTTTTCCGACAAAGAAATATTTCGTCGGTAATAGTAATTATTTCAGACGTATAATATCTTCGTCGGTAATACTTAATTATTTCTGACAACTAATAACGTCGGAAAAGATAATTTATGTACTGTATTATTTGTATTTATTTCTGACTCATAAGATGGTCGGTTATATTCAATTATTTCCGACCCCTAATATTGTGGTCGGAAATAGTTATTTAATTCCGACGACTTTCTAACGTCGGAACAGGATCCGTCGTTTTTATTCCACATTTTCGACATGTAATTTATTTCCATCGTAAATACTTAATGTTACCGGCGAAACTTTACCCGACGCCTAATATGCGTCGGAAATAACCTCTTTTCTTGTAGTGAATTCACCACTTGTTCTACGTCATATTTGTTAGTTGGCTGGATTCCCATCCCTTAGTTAAGTTGTATGTATAGCAGGGTATGTCCTCTTCTAATTGTACATTTAGTTTTTATAACTTTTTTTAATTACCCAAAAAAATATTCTTTCTTAAATCACTCTTGGAGTTGGATGAGTTTGAAAAAAGTTTGAGCTTAGCTTGTCACGAGAAAAGAAACTTAGTTTAGTGCGCGTATAATGACTCAGGATACTCTCTGACCAATTCATAAAAGTGTATGTGTGTGTGTGTGTGTGTGTATATATATATATATATTCATCTTTGGGAGATCCATAAATGTTCCAAATAGAAAATTCTGCACTAATAAGATCCCAAAAATCATAGGGTGAGTCTACCTTAGATATAGTATCCTTCCAACAAAATTCACATTTCAATTTCTACTCAAAAGTTTCTTTTGAGATTTTGTACTGTACAGATTCTACAACAAAATCAAATAAATTAGATTATTTAAGGTATGCACTAATTTTGTTTTTTAAGTCCATAAAATTTAATCATGAATCCAAAATTCTGATTTTTGCCTATTGATTAACAATTCAATCATTGAACTGAAGCAAAAAAAATAAATTTTTACATAATTCACATAGTGGTAAATGATCAAATTTTGATATCTCTCCTTCCAACTTTAATAATTCCTAAAAATATATATCACATTATTTTTTTTTTTGATCCAAACAAATCGTCGTATCTAAAATCAAACAGTTGTTCAAAAAAAAAAAAAAACACTTAAATTTGCAATCTCAAGCAATAATATTCACAAACCTCATCAATCTAGAAAAATAAATCACAACTTTGATATTAATTGAAAGACCCAAAATTATTCTGAAACCAACACTATAAAGCAAATAAAATCTGTTTTTTTAATTATTTCTTATGTTCTCTTTTTCCATTAATGCCTTGTATATGGGTATATATAGACTGATTCTAAAATCATATCTATTCCAATTAGAAAGCAAAATCCAACCATTCAAAAACTCAAAATATAAAACTTCTAAACATTAATTGTTAGGTTAGGTTAAGTTTTATTACAGTAACAACATTAATTAGATAATCACTACTTAAAAATCAGGTCATGTCGAATTCAAATTATAGCCTTGTATTCCTGAAGATGAACATAGTGCAACATCTTGATACTTTAAACCTACTACAGTAAAGGTAAAAACACATTTAGATGTCATGCATTTATATTAGAACATGATTAAGATATTTAAGAGTTTAATTTTTCTATATTTTAATTTGTCTTGAGACTTAAGTTTTAACTGAATATAAGTTAGGCACTTTTTAGTGGTGACTATATGCTTAAAATTTCAATGTATTAAAAATTGAATTTGGGATTCACTTACAAACCGTAGGTATTCCGTCTAAACGCAAGCCTATGTCCATCCAAATAGAAAAGATCACTTCGTTTGAACACGTATCCAGTTTCAGCAAGACTCATTGGTCTACCTAGTCCAAACCCTAGAAGATTTAGGCCAACCTATAAAAATATATTTTGTGCGATTTTCACATTATGCTTCTTCACAATTCTTGAGAGTTGCAGTATACGTCTTCTTTTACTTAGCTTTGTTGAGTACTTTGTTGCTATCGTAAGTCCAAGAGTCTGATTTCATATCTTAGTATTAGGATTTCAAATAATTCCTTGTTCATGAAGGGTGATCGTGATGCATTTGTATTTTAAGAAAGTATCTTAAGTTCATTTTTACTACAACACGAGTTTGTATGGATCTGAGAAATTTCATATCATAGCTAAAGGGGTTGCTATAAAGAAATAAATGAGGCATAACAATCAGAGCATAAAAGAATATTATGTAAAGGACTATAGCGGTAGGGTTAGTAGTCTATGGTCTGATGTTTTTTTGTACTTAATAGTTTTATAGTAGAGATTTCTTACAGGTGTGAGTCTTCTTCACTAGAGGGCTTCCCACCTAAGATCAATGTCTCTCTTTTCATGAATGTAATTTTTATTTATTTAGTGCTCATTATTAAAATTGGAATCACCTAATTAAATAATATTCCTAAAAACACTTGGTATTAGCAATCAAGTTTTACAATTCCTATCTAGTTAATTAGAGAATTTATTTGGGACTATTACATTTACTTTATGGAATAGCTAATTACTTCAATAATTTATAATTAATTAATTATAATCCTAAACCACCTCATTAAACGGTTTTTTAAAGCTTCTTCCAAAACTAAAATCCATCAAGCTAACCATGTTAGCAACAGGCAACTTCTTAATCCTAATCAAAGTACCACTAAGCATCTTGAACTAAAATCTTTGTATTAATAGATTAAAACCAAGCTCCTTAAACATCAGACCCCAAATATCCCAACAACACCCCCCCCCCCCCTCCTTAAAAAGAGATATTATGAATGGAAAGAAGAAAAACAATAGAAAAAAAAGAAGAGAAAATATAAGGAGAGGACACCAAAAAAAAACAACTATTTTCTTTATTATTATGAATTTGAATTATGAGGCTAATTAGAAATTAAAAGTAATCTTAAAAACACCAAAAACTGTACATCCAAGGGGTATTTCCTTGTAACAAGCAGAGCCATTCTTAGGCATCAAGTAAAGACAAAACATAAAACAAAAAAGAAATAAAATAATGCAACACGAAATGTGAACAACGGAAACAAACATGTCAATATCCAAAACAAGTAACAATCAACCAATAAGAAAATAAATTTTCTAAAAAAATTGTTGAGCACAATTGTTGTAGGCAGCCTAAAACTCATGCATATTTCCTACCTGTTTTTGCAACCCCTTTCCATGTAGAGGTTAAAAACCATTTCCATTTATTTATATAACTATAGATACATATATGGAGCATACATAATTCATCACATTCATTTTATTGAAGTTCAATAACTTAAAATATCTATATGTGTGTGTGTGTGTGTGTGTGTGTGTGGATACAGAGCATGCATCAAAATTGATCTTCACTAACAAAATAGCTCATCTGATCACAACTTAAATGTCTCCACAAGAGCCTTGTTTCCGAACGGCTTGCTCAAGACATTTTGGAAGAAATCTGCAAGGGTGTAATCTCGATAAAGAGCTGGTTTTTCAGGCGACAACAACTCCGGCAAAGGTCCGTGGCGACGAAGCTTATCCCGGTTATCCCCATTGAAAAATTCGATAATCGAGATTCGAGGGTTCCTTTGAGGAGTTAGCCCGCACACGATGCTCAACACTTCTATATTCTCCATTAGAAAGAATCTGGATAATTCAATGATTCAAGGATTAAGCGGGAAAAAAAAAAGTTTCACTTCGGCTTTATTTTAGGGGAAAGAAGTTGTTTTTATAGGACTTAGTGTTGTTTCGTTTGATTGAATGTTATAAAGGTGATAATTAAATTAGTTGAGAGAATTGAACAGTTGTGTAAAAGTTATATTGACTCAAAGTAATTAAAAATTTAAGTAAACTCTTAAAAACTACTTAATTATCATTAAATATGTGTATTTATTAAATTTCATAACAGATTTGATTAATTTATTAGAAAAAATTAAACTTATTATCTTAATTCAAACAACAATTTAATAAAAAAAAACTGTGATATAAGTATGATTTTAATTACATCCAAACAACTTCTAAAATGTATTAAGTTTGTGACCAATCATACATTCAAGTAGTCATTTAATCTTTAATTGACGGCCATGGAATTTTGGGCGGCTCAATTTGTAATCTCAGGATGGGATATAAAATTTTCAGCTTTATTAATAAATTCTCTTTTTTATTTATCTAAAAAAAATTGAAAGAAAAAAGGTTTCAATCTTTAGAATAAATATATATGTCCGTGTACACATGTACCAACTGAATTGCAAATATGCATATCTATAAAGATTGCATATTGTTAAATCATCTATTATTTCAAAATTTTAAGTATTTAGAGAATGAGTCAACTGATATAAGTCAAGTTGTTTTACACTCTCTTTTACTGTTCAACCAGAGGGAGAGAATGAACTTCAACTTATTAGGGTTAGTGAGTATAAATCTTAATATTTTAGTAGAAGTGTCAAATACATCAACTTGACACGACCTATTTTAAGGAAACTCATTTATTCTAACAGTGTGGTGTTGTGCTATACATATCACCTCATTTCAACCCCGGCCTAGCACGACCCATTGACACAGCCAGTGCCAGTGTCATGTATGACTCACGAGGCTGCTAGATTTAGTTTTTTTCTCCATCTGTTATGGGTCTTTTTTAAATCCTTTCTTGATATTTTTTTCAACTTATTTATTTACTTTTCAATTTGTCAGTTGTTATGTTTATATATTTTTTTTAGTCTAATAGTATTGTTTTTTACTTTATTTAGTATTTACTAACTTATTAGTATGATAGTTAATTTATTAATTACATAATTTTGCATTTTATTTTGGCTATTAGACAATAACAATTTGAATTAAATATTTTCAATTAATAATATAAATTAATAATTAGTTATTATTATTATTATTATTATTCTGTGTCCGGATCATTTTTAAGAATTGTGTCGGGTCGGGTCGTAAAAACCTCGATCCTAAAAAGCCTCGCGGGCATGACATGTTAGCGCATGTCGTGCCACCTCTTTGCACCCCATTAATGGATAACACTTAGTTACCTGAAGAGTGTCGCCAACGTTAATGACGAGAGATCCAGGCAAAGGCTTCACGTCTACCCAGACGTCCCCATGCTTAACCTGCAATCCAGGCACCTGATTCTGTAAAAGAACTGTCAGCACCCCATAATCAGTGTGTGATCCGAGTCCCACCGTTAGGATCAGGTTGCGGACAGTACGGATAAATGTGACCCACAAGCGCCCTAGTCTCAGTATAACCCAACTCTTTGATCTTTCCAGCCGCCAAACCTAACCCTTCACACAACAGCTCCAACACAGTCTCCGCCACCTTCTTGGCATGCATTTCCCACTCCACCACCTCGTTCCGGCACACTTCTGGAATGTCCTCCAGCTTCGCTGGCACCGGTGCCCTCCACACCTGCAGCGTATCATGCCAGGTCGCCACCTTCGATCGATACAAGTCGTTATTACTTCGCATACAACACACCGTGCCACTCGTCACGTGCATAGTGCTTCGCCTTCACCTCCGCCGGCTGCTCGAAGAATGCTTTGTAGGCGGCAATAGTCTGGTCAAGTGCCGAGATGGGTACACCATGGTTGATCAATTGGAAGAAACCCCAGTTCCTCGCGGCGTCCGCGATTTGTTCAACAATCTTTAGCCGATGAAGATCAGAGTTCACATCAGCAAGATCGATAAGGGGGATTCCAGTACATGTAGATGAAGATTTGATGTCGGGGAGACTTTCCGGCGGGTGTACGAAGATGTTAGGAATGGTAGTGATGCCGGAGTCGGAAAGACCCTTGACACCAATCTTGGAGTTGTCGAACTCCTTCACTTCCTTCATCCGGTCGTAACCAACGGATGCTGCAGCCATTTTCTTTCACTCTGCGTATGTATATTTTTGTTCGTTTGATGGTGGGGCATTCCCTTTGTAAGCTATATATATATAGAAACCCAACCCAACCCAACCCCTTTAAATTATTTGTAGATTAAGTCACCTCTTAGGTCATGTTTTCTTCTTTTTCTCCTCCTATGGTCTTGTTTTTGGGTAATTAAGCATTTATTAAGGCATCAAGCCACAGACACAAAAGCAAAAAAACCAGAACAGAGCTAATAACAGACACTACAGCCAAACAAGCTAAACACCCAACAGCTCATAAAACATCACTTGAGGATGAAACTCAAATTTACACCCATAAATTATCGGGTGTTTGATGTAACGTGTGACAGTCAAAATCATCGGCGCATGCAATAACAATTTTGACGATAAAAGCTTCGTTGCCACATCTACGAGTACGACTTGATTGTGATTTTCAAACTAGGCTTCTGTCTATTATATATTTTTCAAAATTTTTTCATGCGCATTTAGATGCATGTCATATTATGTATTTATTAAAAAATAATTTAATAATAAATTATGTGTCATATATAGAAGCTATCTTAAAGTTTCATTTGGTTAGAAGAAAACAAATACTAAAAAGTGAAAATATTAAATAATAAATAAAAAGAAAGGAAAATATAAGAAAGTTAGAAGAAAAATTACATTTATTGTTTAAAAATTTTCAAAGTGAAAAGAATTTTTTATTATTGTCTAAATTACCTTTGAACTTTGTAATAATGATCCAACTTTAAAAAAAAAAGTTGGATTTTTTATTTTGATAAAACACAATTGTGTTTCTTTATATTTGTTTGAAGCATGTTACAAAAATATGAATTCATTTTATTAGTTTATTAAATAATAAATTAGTAAAATATGCAAACCACATGAGAAAGATACATATACAAATTCTAAAAGTCCTTTAATACTTAAGAAGTGCTATTGTAGATTTATATTAATTATCAAAAAAAAAAAATTATCACTACTTAAATACATAAAAAAAATTTAATTTCATATAATTATTATATATATATATATAGAAACGTAATATGTAGATATATATTAATTACATTATATATATAACGGTATAATATATATATATATAGCACTATTACATATATATATATATATTAACTATCTATGTATATGTAATATATATTAACTATATATTTTATACTCACTATCTATATAATTGTAACATATATATATATATATATATAATTATTTATTGTATAACATAAGAAATCAAATATTAAGAAAAAAGAATTTTAGTATGACAGAATTTTTATAAGAGGAAGAGAGAAGATGTGTAAAAAAAATTAGATAAGATGGGAATATAAATTATATATAATTATTTTTTACGAGACACATAACTTTTCTTGTATTTTTTGGTAGAGAAACAGAAATGACTTTTTCAAAAAAAAAATAATAATTATATGAATTCAATTTTTAAGGAAATTTTTTTCTTTCTAATTAACCAAATTCTTAATAAATTTTATATTTATTTCTTTCTTTTATTTTTTTTATTATTTTTCATCTAATCAAACGAAATCTAAGAAAAATTGAGAGAAAAAATGATGGAGAAAAGTAAGGATTTAGTGACTATCAATCCCCTAATGTCTTTTCACTCGAACTAACAATCCCCTTAACTAACAATCCCCTAATGTCTTTTCACTCGAACTAACAATCCCCTGAACTAACAATCCCCCAATGTCTTTTCACTCGAACTAACAATTCTGATAGCTTGCAAGGATTTAGTGAAGAGTAAACGACAAATATTATGAATGTTAGTTGGACATGAAAGCATGAGTCCTGTTAATTAATGAGAGATTAACATTCTCATTGAAAATTGGCCGTGATGTTGAAGTAATGTTAGTTGGCTATTATAAATCACGTGTTAATTATTTCAATAAGTTTATATTATCCAACTACCCAATAACATGTTAGTATTATCCAATCCTTCGAAATAATTGTGCACTTTAGGTCATCGCTTTGGAAATTTCTAGCTGATGTCGTTGTCAATCACCACCTTACTAATTCAAGAGTTATTGTTGCGTTAAGGTAACGCAATTTGACATGAAAGCGTCACTTTTATCAACCACTGGAAAGATGTTTTTTCCATTTTGGAAAAGTCAGTTTTTTTTTTTTTTGAAAAGTCAGCTTGCCTGAATCTAACAAACACACACAAATATATATATAGTTAATTATGACTTAGAATTCCACATGTTAGATTGGACTCGTCTCACCTTTGGTTGGTGGATTCAAATTCTTAATTAATTAGATAAATTATATTGATCTTTTTTAAAATTTTTAAAATTATACTAATTTTTTTTATTTACTTGACAATATATAAATAATTCATTCAGTCAATTTCCTTTTTCAAAATGATAAAACCATCATCTTTATTTATTTATTTTTCAATTTTGACTAATTTTTTATAGTATTTTTTTAAAGATATTTTTATTATTTTATATAAAAAAATTTTATGGTAAATAACTTATTTTTATTTTATATAAAAATAAATTTAAAGTTTGTATCGATATTTATTTAGAAAATGAAAAAAAATAGACAATTTAAAAAATTTAAAAAAAAATCATGAAAAATGTAGTGTTGTCATTTTGAAGAAAAAAATTAAATGAATGGAGGTATTTATATATTGCCAAATAAGGTAAAAGAAATCAATATAATTTTAAAATTATCGATAAAATTAGAATAATTATCAAAAGCTAGGATTCAAAATGAAGACTTGACTTTTCATAACCTTGGTTGGTGGATTCAAATTCTTAATTAATTTATTCTTTGAATGTGACCAGACTCACATTATAAAATAATGAAGCAGGTAAAATCAAATACAACATTTGGGTATATAAAATTAATGTCCTATTTATGTTGTTTGCTACAATATTTAAAATATTTGAATGGAACACTTATTTCAATTTAAACAGGCCACAAATATTTAGTTAATCATTAATTACCTCTGTTCTTATCCAAAGTCTCTGTGGAAAATAATTCAGCTGCCATCTTGTACTGGCAGATATAATGTTAATTTTTTGCGTGTTTTAATTTAATTCGACATATGTTTGTCTAAAAGATTTTTTAAGATCGAATACATATTAGACAAAGTGTTTTAATCATTGAATGACTTAAAAATTAAAAATTAAAATAGTTAGGATAAATAAAAACTCAATATTAAGCCAACTAATAAGTAAATTACTCTATCTCATGTACACTCGAACTTACAATATCATTATCTTTCTTCATATACTATTTCAAAAGAGAAGTTGTGGCTAGTCACCGTAATTGACTTGCTTGTTAATTAGTAAAGGTGACAAATGTTACCTAGACCCGTCAATCTGCCCGCTAATAAACAGAATTTGGTGACTCGTTTAATTAACTGATTATAAATGACTTAGATAAAAAAAACTCGACAATAACTACTAATGCGGAAGTGTTATTTTTAAAATCTGGACTGCCCGTCTTTGTCGATTCTAGCATAACTATTAAGTGGTGCCATGGGAGAGACCTTTCGCTGCTCTTCTACCAGTTGAATTTCTTGCACATGCATTAAACTAAGAGAGACTTCTTATTTCACGACTGTGACTCTTAATACTTTTTGAATGCATGGATATTGATGGGTTATATTTCAAATAATATAGTAATTATAATAATATTAGATGCTTCTAAAAAGAGAATTAATTTGATTTTTTTTAATCTATTTTGTCAAACAGATTCTCAAATGTATCCAAATTCTTTTTTATATATATCCACACAATATATATATATATATATATATAATTAATAGGAATGCAAATTAGGAACACGGAACACCCCATACTTTCAGGGGGTATTTTGTATTTTCTTTGATTGTTTAATTTAATTCAATTTTTTTTATTGTGAAAATGAGTTAATGAGCAAGTAAGTATTTAAATTAGTGGTAAGAGTTCAGTTTTTTTTATAGAAGGTAACGGGTTAAATTCGAGTTGACCCGATCCGTATTCAATCCGATCCGTTTTTTATTCTTTTATTTATAGGTCGAATATGGGTTCAATTCATTTTTGACCTTAACCCGTTTTTAATCTACTCATTTTGTTAAGTCTACTTGTTAGTTAGAACACCTTATTTCATATGCACTCAAACTAAAAGTAGTATTATTCTTTTTCATATACTATTCAAAAGATAAGTTGTAACTAGTCATTGTAATTAACTTGTTTGTTCGTTAGAACACCTTATTTCATTTACACTCAAACTTATATTATAATTATCTTTTTTTCGTACATTATTTAAAAGAGAAGTTGTAACTAGTCATCGTGATTGATTTGCTTAATTATTTGCTTATAATTTTCAACTATCTTGGTTGATTGGTACCCACACACACACACACACACACACATATATATATATATATATAACTAGTCATCGTGATTGATTTGCTTAATTATTTGCTTGTAATTTTCAACTATCTTGGTTGATTGGTACACACACACAATATATAAATATATACATATATATAATTTCAACTTTCAAATGTTTGACTTAAGGAAGAGAAAGATCGAAAATGCAGCTTTTGTATTTCTCATGTCTAGTCTATTACATATGGAGACGGGGAGAGAGAGAGAGAGAGAGAGAGAGAGAGAGAGATTTATGAATGATAAGAGTGGGAAGAAGAGAACTATGCACCAGTCAACGAAAGAAGCCAGCTGAAAGGAAGGCAACTGAAACAACTAAATACAACAAGCCATCATAATTCTAAACTACAATTTTGTACTATACTATAACTTTGAATTATATTTTCATGAGCAATACGATGAGAAAATTTACTGTACGTTTCTATATCGAGTACTATTCATTTATATCTATCCCAATTAGTTGTCTATTAAATCGTTGCAAGTTGAAGTCCCTTCCTTAAACAATGTGCATAAGTTATAGAGTGTTAGCGCACATTAGAAATTTGTCCCATTGTTTGAATGGATTCTTCATCATAAAAAAATATATATATATATATATATATTTTATGATCTGAAAAAGAATCAAACATAATTAAATGTTTCAGTATTTTGTACTTCTATGAAAAGTACACTCAACCTAAAAATCGTCAAAATCAAATCAAATAATTTGGAGAAAAGTTTGTTGTATTAACTGTTATAAACAAATATACAAGAGGGGAAGAGCTGAGCCCCTAACAAAATAGAAACAATTGGCACATGGCCTACTAAGAAACAATTAATTAAGGTATTTAGGATAATATGTTGTCAGATAACCCAAGATTCATCATAATCTCCCAGTTTAACATAGATTTGTGGATACCAGATTTCTTCTATCATGGGAGCCTGGAGTTTCCTTGTCTTCTTAAAAATCCTTTGGTTACTTTCATGCCCCACATAGTAAATAACTGTAGAGAAGGTGGATCATAGTGAACTGAAAGGAGGAATTGTTAACTGATCAGTGTTGTTCTCCCATAGTATTCAAACCTATTGGGCAAGTGTGCTCATCCTTCCTAAGAAACCTATTGGTCAGGCCCTCAATTGAAGAATTCAGGGGGGAAAATTGCTTGGGCATCTGTGTGTAATCCAAAGAATGATGGTGGCAACAAGACCTTAAGGATTAAACATAAATGGTGCATTTGCTCCAAGAAGGATTGTTTGTGGATCCAATGATGCCATGCCTATATGTTAAAATGTAGATGTTTCTGGCATATATCCATCCCCAATGATTGTAGTTGGGTTTAGAAGAAACTGCTCAAATTAAGACAATATGCTAGATTATTCATCACTAGTTGTATTGGCAATGGAAATTATACATATCCCTGGCATGATAATTGGCATCTTTTAGCTAGGCCCATTTAGTTCCTTCCTTGGTCCTATGGTTGCTTCTGAGTGTCCTATTTTTTTATAAAGCTAAAGTGGCTAGTTTGTTCAAAGGTAGCAACTAGAGGTGGCCTCCCAATTCATCCTCCCATTTTGTAATACATTTTAAACTGTAGCCCTTCAAATTTCAAACCTAATCCCCTACAAGTGGACAGAATTAGATGGAATTTATACCTTTTTGGGAAGGGGTCCTGTTTCTAAGTTATGCATATTAGTATAAATGTCAAAATACGGCATTTTCTGTACTATAATAATGTCAAATATAATTTATATTTTCGGCATGAAAAAAAACTAAACATTTTGCATTAGACATGCCAAACATATTTCTCCAGGATCACATAAAGTAGTAAGACCCAGTACAATAAATATATGCAAATTTCATTACTGCATTTAGGAGTAAAAAAAATAGAACGTAAAAAAAAAGACCATTATATTTAGCATTGGGTGACTAAAATCCAGATCAAATCATCTTTCATAAGAGTACTATTATTACTTCCTAGCTTGTATTCATCTCTTTTTTGGCAAAGAAATTAATAATGGGATTAAATTAGAGATACTCTTCCCATTCATACCCATAAACCAGACCAGCACACTTGCACACCTAATACAAAATTTAACCAAAAGAAATACTTAAAACTAATTTCTATATTTGATCTCTTTCTTTTTCTCATCTTACTAGTTCATCACAGGATTGTTCATACTCCAAGCATTCAAATTGTCAATTGTAACAGGCTCGCTACCATTGTTGAATGCATAAAGATGAGCATTGTTGAACACTGCCTGAGTAGGATAAACCCTAGATGTAATGCATGTTTTTCCTCCAGCGCCATAACTTTCCACAACAGAGTGATCAATCTGCAAACAAAGAGTTTATCATTAAGTTAACTAATATAAATTCATATATATATATATATATATATATAGAGAGAGAGAGAGAGAGAGAGAGAGAGAGAGAGAGAGAAAGAGGGAGCTGGGAAAATCCTTACCAGACTCCGGAGAGAGAGCTTCTTATCTGATAAATCTACATTTACAAAGCCTGCAAATGATGGTTTATATAGTCCTTTCTTCAAAGATGAACTGTTCCCAAAAAAAAAAAAAATTTGCCACATCAAAAGTAAATCTAAAAAAAATTAAATAAATAAATTACACTAATATTTTCATGAGATTTCTCGAATTACACTATCTTCTCTTACTTTTACAAACTACATATATCTCTCCTCTTGTCTAATTTTTTTCAAAATGATAAAAGTTTTCTTTCCATATTTTTTTACTTTTAACATTTTTTTAATTTTGACTAAATCTTTCTAACTCCTTTTTTTTTAAAACAAATTTATTTTATATAAAAATAAATTTAAAGTAAATAACTTATATTTTCTTTTTGATCAAGAATGTTTTAATCAATATTTATTTGAAAATAAAATGTTAAAAAAATGGTCAAAATTGAAAAAATGTAAAAAAATTAAAATAAAAATAAAATAAAATGAGAACTTTTGTCATTTTTTAAAAAAATGGTCCAAAAGAAAAAGTATTTATAGTTTTCAGTATAATTTATTCAAAAAAAAATCTATATATTGATTTCTTGAGTAATAAAGGAGTTACGAAAATATAAGCAAACCTTGTTGCATCAGAACACATGAGAATTACATGCTTGTCTTGAGCCTTAAAAACCCTAAAGAATACAGGAGCTAAGAAAATATAAGCAAACCTTGTTGCATCAGAACACATGAGAATTACATGCTTGTCTTGAGACTTAAAAACCCTAAAGAATACAGGAGTGTATTCCTCTAGTTTTTCTGAAGCCAATGTTAAGAGCCCAAATGGCCCAACCCCACCTTGAATGGTTGAACCCTTTCGGCATGCAGAGGTCTTGAGCATTATCCCAACTAGGGTCAAATGGCTCTGCTTTGTCCAAGCTTGAGAATGAGAAGGTTACTACAACATCAGCCTGCAGTGAAAATACATCATCAAATGCCAATTATACTGTATAAATTTTTATTCATAGATATACATGAATTGTATTTTTGTTGTCATCTTTAAATCACCATGTATTAATATTTAATATGTTTTGCAGTGAAACAAACCAAATTACTTAAACTTAATTCATGATCAATTTGATTAAAAACTTGTTTGAGTACGACTAGTCAGATAAAGAAACTAAATTTGAACATATTAAACTCAAATGAGTCAACAAGTAATCTAATATTATATAATCAAAAAAATCAAAAATAAATTACATTGATCTTTTATGAAGTTTCTAACAATTACATTAACCATAGCCCCTCCGGTCTTTTTTTAAATGACAAAACTATTTTTTCTTCTTTTTTAATACATTTTTTCAATTTTGATCAATTTTTTTATTTTTGTTTTTATTTTCAAATACATATTGATTAAAATATTAAATTTATTTTTATAAAAAAAAAAATAGAAAACAATTGGTCAAATTTGAAAAATGCAAAACATAAAAGATAAAAGGAAAATAATTTGACTAGAGGGGTATTTGTAGTTTTTATCGCAATTTAAAACTCTTTTATTTCAACAAGCTAAACTTGAGGAAAAAATATTAAAAGTCCATAAAATAAATGTTTCAATCCAAAAAACTCATAGTACAATTTTTCTATCTAAAAAATCTAAAAAAAAAAATTTAATACCAAAAAGTCAAATTGTTAAATTCCATCTTAACATTGTTAAAAATATTACTAATTATACTAAAATCACCTTCAAAATATTTTAGAAAAAAATAAAATAAAATAAATTTTTCAAGCCCAAAAAATCATAACATTTATAAAGTAAAATTTTATTTTTTAGACATTTTAGGTAAATAAAAAATGTTATGTTTTTTTTTTAAGTGAATAATTTGTTTTATTTATTATTTAGTATTTTTTAAAATATATCTTGAAAATTATTTGTGTCTAAGTAATAATATTTTTTAACAATATTAAGATGAAAGTTAATAATTAAATTTTTTGTATTAAAAATTTTATTTTTAGATCTTTTAAATAAAAAAAAATATTATAAACTTTTTAAATTGAAAAGATTATTTTAAAAAATATTTAATATTTTTTCAATAAATTATTATTGAGCTCGGTTAATTTGCAACCCTGAAAATAACAAACCTGTGCGGCTGTTATTCCTTTAATCTCAACATGATCTCCCATATTCAGCTTTTGATTGCTCAGCCCAACTTTTTGCCCTCTCAGTGTCTCTAACTCTTCAATCGGCCATTGAACCAATTGTTTTCCATTAGTATCAAGCCACACCTTTCGTGGAATCGTCTGCAAAACAATCCCAAAACATACATACAGATATACATATACATACATATTTATAAACGTTCATAAGATGATAAATAATATATATATATATATATATATTACCTGAATTCCAGCCCATCCCTTGGCGACATCATCAGCGGTAGTATCTGACTCATTGGCCCAACCCCATAAGATTCTTCGATTCTTACGCGAATCGAAAAATGTCTTTGAAGCATAAAAATTTCCATAATCATATCTCAACCCACTCCACCCATCGATAGATGTATGATCGGGCACATACCGATCCTTATCCGGGTAATATGTACCAAGTGTATAGTATTCAAATCGGGTCACATCAAGGCTCACCTTTAATACATGCTTGTTATTTTTTTCAATCACTGAAGTGTCTAACCCGTTTTCACCCTGCAACGATACCGGGTAAAAATCCGGGCATTCCCACATCCCGGTATTGGCCGACGTATGGATCGGGTGTTGGGACTTGGTCCATTTCATGAAATCCCTACTCCTGTATAAATATGCAATTCCTCTATGTTTCCTCCTACTGCCCACCAACATTCTCCAGTGGCCATCTCTACCCCACCAGGCAGTTGTCGGGTCACGAAAGGCGGTCTTGTTGACGTCTACAGCGGCAACCACCAACGGGTTGTTATCGGGCTTGATCCACTCCCGGAGGTATGGATCTGAGAGATTGGCGGGTACAGCATAGTTTTGGACCTGTGTGTTGTTTGGGTCTATTATTCCAGTGTAGAGTATGATGGGCCTGTTGCCCGGGAGGATAGTGACCGACCCAGACCAGGTCCCATATTTATCGAACGGCTTAGAAGGGTAGATTGCTGGCTCTAGTTTTTTCCAGTTGATCATATCCGTTGATATTGAATGGGCCCACACAATGTTGCCCCACACTGCACCTTTGGGATTGTACTGGTAAAAGAGATGGTAGAGTCCTTTATAAAACATTGGTCCTGTTTTACATTAAAATGAACATATATATATATATATATATAGAGAGAGAGAGAGAGAGAGAGAGAGAGAGAATAATAATGAAATGAAAATCTAATAAAAAAAATTAATGAAAATTGATGTTTAAATATGCATAAACTCACCATTTGGATCTGTTTTTAGTTTTTTTATTGCCCGAATGCAAGCACCATTGAACAAAGAAGAGGAAAACTGAGTCAATACCAAGAAAATAATAATAATTTCTCCATGCAAAAAAAAAACATATAATAGTAATTCAGAATAATAAATATGAGAAAGAAAGAGGATAAAGATAAGTGACAAGGGCATGATGTGTTTATATGCAAGAAATTGTATAAACTATAACAATATGGAAAATAAATGAAAAAAAAAATAGAGACAGTAAAAAAAAAGGGGAAAGGATGAAATGGGTAATTTTTTGTTATAAACTTCTTGTTTTAGCTACAAGAAACCAGTATATTATTTTTCTGCCATGATAAAAGAATGATTTAATCATTAAACTCAAAAATTGGAGAGATTTAAGAGAAAAGAAACTTAACTTCATGAATTTTTTAAAATGCAAATCTATTCTTAAATGTAAATTTTAAAAATTAGATTTATTGTAATAAAATGGGTATAATTGTCAAATAATTTATATTTAATTTTTTCTTCTCTTTCTGATTAACTATTCAAATAAAAGATAATAATTTTTTTTTCTTTTTTTTTTCTTGAACATTCAAACAATGTAAAGTAATCAATTCCTTTCCTTCTCTTTTCTTTTCTCTTATATTTTAAGTTATTTTCTAGTCGTTTCTCTCCATAACTTTTGAACATACCATAACTTTCTAACTTTTGACTAAAGTACAATACGGACGGAACAGGTCAGGACAAGCTTGAGTTGAAAACATTTCCAAGTCCAGCCCAAGTTTTGTGACAGTTGACTCGGGCCTAACTTTGAGCCCACGTACTCAACCTGAACCCAAATTAAAATTACTAGTACCTAGTTAAACCTAAACTCAATAAATTTTCAATTCTCAATAAAAACTAGCAATCATTTCTTTTATTTTGTAGATCGTGTATAATCATGAAAATCTATCATTTAAAACATTAAAAAATAGCAATAAAGTGGGAGATAAATGAAGGGTGGATAAGCATTTTACTATTAATCAAATGATTTTTTATTTTTATACTAAAAAATATACAATAATAGGGGTTGGTTTCAGGCCGAGCTCTGGTTCCTCTTGCTTAGGCCCACACCCACCCAACCCAAATTGAATTCAGTTTTAAATATTTCAGTCCAAGTCTAATCTT
This sequence comes from Nyssa sinensis, assembly GCA_008638375.1. Taxonomy (NCBI): domain Eukaryota; kingdom Viridiplantae; phylum Streptophyta; class Magnoliopsida; order Cornales; family Nyssaceae; genus Nyssa; species Nyssa sinensis. The sequence goes on along the minus strand of CM018051.1, from coordinate 6,105,405 downwards.
AAAAGTAAAAGATAAAAATTTATTCAAGCCAAAAATAGAGTTGGAATCAAACTCGGATTGGCCGCTCGAATTGTAACCCTACTTTTGACCCATATCTCCAAATTCATTAACAAAACCATGAAATTCATGGCTTGAATCTTTTAGGAGATGACCTGTAAAGTAAATCCTGAAGAATCTAGTCAATCTTCAGTAATTACTAATTAGACATTGTTACATAACAAGAGGATTTGGGTCTAAGGGATCAGCACCTATACTTTTTAAATTACTTAGATAAAGAGACACTAATCGTACCTGTTTGGAAAAGGCCACTTAGTTCAATAGAATACAAGTAAACGGTTTTAAATCTTTGAATATTTAATAAATTGATTTATATTTATTATTAAAAAATACTTAAAATCTTAACAAAATCCAACAATAGAGATTAGTTTTTTTCAAAAATCGCAAAGCTTGCTTCTAATATGCCTTTAGTGAAACTAAACTTATAGTTAAAATGATACTTTACAAAATGAAATTATAAAATTATCATTAATTAAATATTAATTTATAATGTATAAAAATGATTTAATACTAGTAACATTTTATAAACGAGTAACCCTTTTAAGAATTTCAAAATGTGAATAACAAACCCATCTGATTTAATATATATATATATATATGTATATATATTTATATTGTTGTGTGAAAACGATCAAATAAATAATAAATTGAATTTCAAATAAAAAAAAATAAACAAAACATACTGAAAAGACATGGAATTTATGTAGTTCAACAAAATGTCTACATCTACTGGCAGAGCGATGATCAAATTTACAATGTATCAAAAATATTACAAAATCAAAGTACTCCCAAAATCCGAAAGCCCCCTTCTATCCTAATGACCACTATAATCTCACAAGTCAAAATCTTAAAAATAATATCTTTATATAAGTGGGTTACAACATAAAAAATAAAACAGGTAAAAAAAAAATTCAAACCACATATTCATTTTTCAAGTCGCATAAAATTATCAAAAATTCAAGTGAATTCACAAAAATCATGCACACACATATATATGCCCTTGCACTTGTCAACCATTACTTTGTCCTTTATCCTGTTGCAAATAATTTATGTATTAAAAGTGGACAAATGCATCTCTAATTTTTTAATAGCAAAGGTGCTCATGACCAAAAAAATACAAAAGGCGCAATAACTTTCTTTTTCCTAGTTTTAGTTCCTATTAAATTAACTTTCGGCTTTTGGGATGTAACTGGTAAATATTCATTAGATGCACTTAACTAATCCATTTTCGTGTAATCCAACCATATTTATACATCAGTCAATCACATATCTCAAAGTACATCTACCAAATATAAAGATGCATCTTAATTAATTCTAAAGAGTAATAACTCTTCCCATTGAGGTTTTATGTGCCAAATGGCACAGTGTTCAACCTAACATGGTGTTTATTAGTTTTAAATTCAAATATTTATTAAAGAGTCATGTTAGTCGTAACTTTAAAATTTTATTAGAAGTAGTTTATTTTTATGAATTAACGGTATTGTATTGGTCAATCAATACAAACGGTTAATTTATAAAGATAAACACTCTAGCATACACGATCTATATATTAAATAAATAAGTTAGACATATTGATATGATTAACTTATTTAATTTAAATTTTGTTTTTTAGTTTAAAAAATTACTAGCCTTTTCATAAGTGTATAATAATCTTCAAATGTAAGACAAAATAAAATAGAAATCTCTTTGTATAAAAGAAAAATTATCTCGAACTTTGGTAGACCTTAGACATGAGACCAATTATTTTAACCCGTTCATATTTACACATATTAAATCTACAACCCTCTAAACGGGTTAACATGACTATAACTTAAACACGACTCGTTTATTACTGATATTAAACGTATTGATTCACTTATTACAAATCAATTTATGTTCAACCCAAATCGTTAATTTGACATATCAAAAATCGATACCCTTACTTCACTTCTTTTCTTTTTTTTTTTTCTTTTTTTAATTTTTTTTTTGTGGGGGATGGGGTGGAGGTTCAAGTTCAAACTACCTTATGCAAAAAACAAAGTTAAACCAAACATTCCCTAAAATTGAAATGATTCAAATATAAGCATCTGTTCTGTGTGTATAAAGCAAGGTTCAAATAAAAGAAGGAAAAAAATGTAAAATTTATTTATTTTCTTTACTGCTACGTTTGATTGGAAACTAGAAAGAGACAAATGCTAGAAAATGAAAATAACAAAAACTATATCTGTTTGCTTATGGATAAAAATTTATTAATAAAATTGCAAGAAAATTATATGTTTTGATCTGAAAAACATCTAAGTGAAAAGCAAAAAAATTATTTGTCTAAATAATCCTTATTCGTATCTTTCTACTACATAGAACAGCGAAATGTTATACTTTTTATTCCTAGTTACATATTTTTGTATGTGTGTGTGTGTCTATATATATATACATATATATATATATATACACAAAGAAAGATTATGATAGTTTTAGAGAGAGAGAGAGAGAGAGAGATGTTGGATTCAATAGAGATTTAGTTTTACGAAGTGTTTAAAAGTTTTAAGATGAATTACTCTTATCCATATAAGAAGATAAATTCTCTAAAATTACAACATGTCATAAATAAGAAATAATATGATAAAATAGATAAATTACATTAATCTTGTTTAAAAAAAAGTTTTTTTTAACAATTTATGATTATAAATTAGGGGTTCAAATATATAAAAACAAAGAAAAGTCTATTTCTTATTGGATGAAAAGAGATAAGGTAAAAAACAAAGTGTATAAACTCAGAAGTCAAATTAAATACAGCCACTTTCACTCGGAAAAATAGCTAGCTTTTCTATGATTTTTGCAGGTAACATATTGTCATTATTTTTGAAAAATCATACTATTACATTCATCCAAATTTTTCAAAATTTACTCCTTTTTCTAGCCAAATTCTTAAAAAGAACACTACTAATCAAACGGAGTCTACAAGTAATATATATGTATGTATGATACGAAACAATCAAAGTGCTCCAACAGTCTAATCAAGAGATTTTCAATAACTCATAATGCAAATTAAAAAAATAAATTAAACGTTAAATTTTTTTATTTTTGGAAAGAGAGAAGGAAATTGAATGAACGTACCATTGATCCAATGCTTTTTGGGTTGAAAATGAAACCCTGTTCTGTGCAAATGATTCACGTTAACAGCACGAACAGACTGTAAATTCATATATATCTTATGGGACGCTTCAACGGCGACATCGTTGAGTATCAGAGAATATAATACCAGAACAGCCAAAGCCAAAAGAAACTTTCGCACCTCCATTAGGTTTTGTCAAAAACCATGAAGTAAAAATAACCAATGAGAGAGAGAGAGAGAGAGAGAGAGAGAGAGAGAGAGAGAGATATGCGTGAATCTGAAGAGTTCAGCTGTTTATATTAGAGGACTGTAGTGGATGTTGATGAAGACACGGATAAAACTGGATAAACTTGCTTATTTACTGAGACAGTTGTTTTGGGGGAATTTTTTATATATTTAAATTTCTTTTTTATTATTATTTTTTTTTCAATTTCTTATCAACACTTAGTTTTTTTTTTTTTTAAATTTTTTTTTCTGAGATAGATGAAGGAAAAGTGACGTCAACGGGCACGCAGAAGTAGTGTCATGAATAAAAAAATCTATCTTTTTATTTTGATTCGGTCAACTTGTGTGGCCGGTGAAAAAAGTATTATAATTAATATATTTTAACATTAAATGTGTTAAAATAAAAAATATTCATGTTAATAGAGATTTATAATATCATTATTTTCTTTTTTAACATATAATTTTATCAAGTTTATATAAATTTTTAATAAATGAAAAAAAATATAATTGTATAATTAATTTATGCAGCAAAAACTCTTTTATTATTTATTCTATATAATCAGAGTGGTGGGGGGTGTCTTTACTCGAAATCCAACATGATGAACATAACTTCTTCCAAACTCATCTTATTATAAGTGCGGTATGTTGGGTTAAATTGTCATTCTCATTGTGCAATCAACGTCACAAGAATATATTAACAAAAGGGTTTACTTGGGAGAGCTAGAGAATTAATTTTGAATAATTCATCATTAGGGAATGAATTTTAGAAAAAAGTTATGACATAATCGGATTGTTATTTGGTTGTTTAGTAAAAATTGTGCACAAATGGTTATGTGTCGTGAATCTTTCTTTGAATGTATTAAGCAATGTACAAGTGATGGACTTTAAAAGTAAAGCCTGTAAAAAGCCAGAAGTAGAGTCATGAATAAAAAAATCTATCTTTTTATTTTAATTAGGTCAACTTGTGTGGCCGGTGAAAAAAGTATTATAATTAATATATTTTAACATTAAATGTGTTAAAATAAAAAATATTCATGTTAATAGAGATTTAAAATATCATTATTTTCTTTTTTAACATATAATTTTATCAAGTTTATATAAATTTTTAATAAATGACAAAAAATATAATTGTATAATTGATTTATGCAGTACAAACTCTTTTATTATTTATTCTATATAATCGGAGTTGGGGGGGGTGTCTTTACTCGAAATCCAACATGATGAACATAACTTCTTCCAAACTCATCCTATTATAAGTGCGGTATGATGGATTAAATTGTCATTCTCATTATGCAATCAACGTCACAAGAATATATTAACAAAAGGGTTTACTTGGGAGAGCTAGAGAATTAATTTTGAATAATTCATCATTAGGGAATGAATTTTAGGAAAAAGTTATGACATAATCGGATTGTTATTTGGTTGTTTAGTAAAAATTGTGTACAAATGGTTATGTGTGGTGAATCTTTCTTTGAATGTATTAAGCAATATACAAGTGATGGACTTTAAAAGTAAAGCCTGTAAAAAGCCAGAAGTCGAGTCATGAATAAAAAAATCTATCTTTTTATTTTGATTAGGTCAACTTGTGTGGCCGGTGAAAAAAGTATTATAATTAATATATTTTAACATTAAATGTGTTAAAATAAAAAATATTCATGCTAATAGAGATTTAAAATATCATTCTTTTCTTTTTTAACATATAATTTTATCAAGTTTATATAAAGTTTTAATAAATGACAAAAAATATAATTGTATAATTGATTTATGCAGTACAAACTCTTTTATTATTTATTCTATATAATCGGAGTGGGGGGGGTGTCTTTACTCGAAATCCAACATGATGAACATAACTTCTTCCAAACTCATCCTATTATAAGTGCGGTATGATGGATTAAATTGTCATTCTCATTATGCAATCAACGTCACAAGAATATATTAACAAAAGGGTTTACTTGGGAGAGCTAGAGAATTAATTTTGAATAATTGATTATTAGGAATGAATTTTAGAAAAAAGTTATGACATAATCGGATTGTTTTTTGGTTGTTTAGTAAAAATTGTGTACAAATGGTTATGTGTCGTGAATCTTTCTTTGAATGTATTAAGCAATATACAAGTGATGGACTTTAAGTGTAAAGCCTGTAAAAAGCCAGAAGTATTTGACAGGCTTTTTTATATTTTACAAAACTCTATTTTCAAATGAGATTTGGTGAATTTCATGTCAAAACGTGATTTTGGAAGAAAAAAATATCAAACACCTACATTTTGAATAAGATTCAGTTTTGGACGTACAGAACTACATTTTAGGGGGTTGAAACACCGCCAAATCCCCACAAAAAATTCTAAATTAAATTGACAAATCGATTAGATATAATGACATATCATATAATTTATTAAAAACATAGAGGTAAGTTCTCATATATCTAATTAGTTTATCATTTCAATTTGTTGTGCCAGAGTTTTCGTTAATTAGTTTATTTATAAGTAATTGGAATGTTTGTGGATAGTTCTAATTATATATGAAGTAATTTAATTGAATTTTACCGCAAGTAAATGTCCTTAAAGTGGGATTAGATGTTCTTGTACGTAAAATTTAGGATTTACAATATTACACATATATGTGTGTGTGTGTGTGTGTGTGTGTGATGTGTGATGTGTGTGTGAGAGAGAGTGGCGGCCAAAAAATAAAGAACTGTGGGCACGAGTGGCCGTGGGGTGTCGAGAGAGATTGTCAAAAGAAGTGGTGCATGAGAGTGCTGTAATTATAATGAGTGTCTCAGGAGTGCTTTGTTGTACATGGCCCTTGAGATATCATGGTCTGGGAGACTGGAATGTTATTGATTCATGCAAGAGAGTTTGAGTTTGAGTTTGAATTTATTTAATATTGAAGTATTTTGAGTCTAATGTTATTGATTGATGCAAGAGAGTTTGAGTTTAGGTTTGAATTTGAATTTGAATTTGTTTAATATCAAAGTATTTTGAGTCTAACAAATTCTATCCATACAAAAGAAATAGGATAAATTACACTAATTTATCTTAAATTTTTAAATAATTATACTAATTTTTTTTTTTTTTTTTTTATGTTTTTGAAATTATACTGACATTTTCTATTTTATTTAACAATATACAAATATCCTCTCCAATCAATTTTTTTTTTCAAAATGACAAAATTGGCACTTACATGTTTATTTTTTTATTTTCTCAATTTTGACTAATTTTTTTAAAAAATTTCAAATAAATATTGATGAAAACTTTAGATTTATTTTTATATAAAATAAAAATAATTTATTTACCTTACATTTACTTTTATATAAAATAAAAACAAATCTTTAAAAAAAGTTAGAAAAAAACTTGTCAAAATTGAAAAAATACAAAAAATTAAAATAAAAATAAAAAGGGTAGTTTTGTTATTTTAAAAGAAAAATTTGACTGGAATGAAGTATTTGTATATTATCAGGTAAAGTATGAGAAGTCAGTGTAATTTCAAAAACCTCAGAGAAGATCAATGTAATTGTCAAAAATCTTAAAAAATGTCAGTATATATAAATATTTATATATATATATATATATATAGAGAGAGAGAGAGAGAGAGAGAGAGAAGACTCCATAACTTGAGGTGACATGAGCCTACCAATGAAATGGAAAAATTCTTAAATGGGTCTGATACAGTGAGATGGCAATGTGTCCATCTAATGATATTATGTTATGTATAATATTACTTATTTTTTTAGTGAAACATGATATATGTGTCAGAATGTTATTAAAATGTCACATTCACGCGTGCTATATCAAGCCCACTCAAAAATACCTTCCAAGGAAACTGTCTTGGGTGGGCAGGTTCCATCACTTTTCCATGTATCATCAGCCCATGACAAAGCACCATGTGGGTGTAACTAGATGAAATATTTTGTGATGCTCCACAATGCTCATATATGGTCACTCCATTGTGGAGGACATGTGCTGTCCCAGCATATTGCACGCTAAAAACGAATGAGCAAAGTACAACACTAAACAAGGAAAGTAGGAGACCATATATTGAGAGACATCTTAGGTTATAATTAGGTTTAACCAAACTCTAATTAAAGGTGAAAAACATTAATGCTATACTTAGGCCATTCCTGATGGAAATGTTAGCCGATGAGCTTGTGTCAGATGTTGCAGTAAAGAAATAAGATTCGTTATTCTATTAGGATTAAGATAAAAATAATAATATTCTAACTCTATAAATATGATATTATATGATTATGTTTTTTTATCAGTATTAATATAGTTTCGGATTTTAGAGAATTTATTTTTCTTTCTTTGGTTGATTGCTCCATGTTTAGGTTTATTTTTTTTCTATGAACATTAACGTTAGTTGTATCCATCATTTTATATTTCTGTGTTGAGCTGACAAATAGAACACATTCGTGTCAGATTAGATTTGCTCTTGAAGCCATGATATTTAAGTTGAGAATCCAACCCTGAGTTCATCATCAAAATTCAAAAAGTGGATAAACTTGCTTATTTACGGAGACACTTGTTTCAGGGGGAATTTTTTTTATATATTTTAAATTTCCTTTTTTTATTATTTTTTTTTCAATTTCTTATCGACACTTAGTTTTTTTTTTTTTTTTGATTTTTTTTTATGAGATAGATGAAGGAAAAGTAACCTCAAGAGGCTCTCAGAACTAGAGTCATGAATAAAAAAATCTATCTTTTGATTTTGATTAGGTCAACTTGTGTGGACCGGTGAAAAAAGTAGAGATAATTACACTTATCTTTCCTTAAGGTTTCTAACAATTGCAGAAACCTTCCCTATAGTTTCTGAAATAACACTTGTCCCCCTTCTGGTTTTAATGTCCATAACAAATTCTCCCCTACCGTCAATGACCTAACAAAATTTGATGATGTAAGCAATTCTTTTTGTCTAAATGCCAATTTTATCCCTTACAAATCATGGCTAAATGACAAAACTACCCTCACTTTGATAATGATTTTTTAATTAAAAAAAAAAATCCTCCTTCCATCTCCTCTCTCTCTACCTTCCTTCAAACGCATTTCTCTCTCTCTCTCTCTCTACAACCCACTTTCTCTCTCACAAATACACACTGTGCGACTCAAAAGAAGAAAATTCAGGAAGGGCGTTCACTTCTTTATCTCTCACGGAGTCTTCAGATCTTGTTATTCTCTAGCTAGGTTTTGATATTGGATTGATTCTTGGGGTTTGAATTGTTCATTGGCAACAATGGTGGTGAAAGGGAGGCACTCACACAGTCCGTCTCGGAAATCGTCTTCATCTACACTGCGAAGCAGTCCCTGAGAATCACTTTTCGATGCAGTCCCTGAGAATTTGCTCGGTTTTCTTGCATTTTCTGACGAATTTTTCGAGCTCGACCTCTTCGATTCTGCACTGCGATTTCATAATCGTTCTCATAAAGCACCAATCATTGGACCTAGAGTTCGTGCTTTCGAAATCACTACTGTCACCGGACTTGTCCCCCATCTTCCTCTCTTTCATGCTCTAACCTCTATCTATATATAAAACCAATTATAGATCAGAACCCATTAAAGAACCACCATGAACTTGGAGTAAACAACAACAAAAAGCAAAGACAATTGATTGAAGGAAATTATGAATTTGGTACTGGATCTGAAAGCTGATAAGCACTTTTGTTGATTGTTATTTGTGAATTTGTTTGGTTGTTTCATTTGGGTTCATGGATTTGAACTCTGTGATTGCAGAGAAATTGAGAGAGAGATGGATAAAAGGGTAAAGTAAGAGCAACTCCAATGGGGAGTGCCATCCGGGGTGCCAAACCCATAACCGCCAAAATGGCACCCCAAACTCAAAAGTTTCTACTCCAACGGGGGTGGCATATGCAGTTGCAAAATGGCACCCAACGTTTTGGGGTGCCATTTTTACAAACTTTGGAGAGAGAAAATAGAGAGGTGTCATTTGACGGTTGGAACTATTTCCATTTTTACTGTTCCAACGGTTCTATTTCAATAAAAAATTTTATAAATAGAGGAGGTGTTTGTGAAGAGAAAACTTACCAAAACCCAGAAAATCACTCTAAAAATTATTCTATAAATTTAGAATGATTTTATTTATTTAACTAATTTTTATAATTAAATAATTTTTTCAATTTAGTAATTTTTAGAATTTAAATTAATTTTTTAAATTAAATTAATTTTTGTAATTTAATTTAAAAATCAATTTAAATTAAACCATTATGAAAACTATACCCGTTAAAATATAACTGTTAAGTTTCATTATATTTTTTAATAAAAAATATTAAAATATTAAAATGGCACCCCATTTTGACACCTACCATTGGAGCAGATTTATAATTCAGGAGTGCCATAACACTATTCAGAGTTGCAAAAAAGGTTTTTGGCACCTCAAAATGGCAACTCCCTTTGGAGTTGCTCTAAATATGAGAGGAAGAAAAAGGAAGAGAATTAAAATATAAGGGGTAAAATAGTAAATGAACAATTCCGTTAACACCGTTTAGCCGACAGGTCTAACAGGGGGGGGACAATGTTATTTCAGAAAGTATAAGGGAGGTTTCTGCAATTATCATAAACCTTAGGGGAGGTAAGTGTAATTTACCCAAAAAAGTATTATAATTAATATATTTTAACATTATGTGTTAAAATAAAAAATATTCATGTTAATAGAGAATTAAAATATTATATTTTTTTCAACATATAATTTTATCAAGTTTATATAAATTTTTAATAGGTGACTAAAAAATATCATTGTATACCTAATTTATACAGTACAAACTCTTTTATTATTTTATTCTATATAATTGGAGTGAAGCGGGGTGTCTTTACTCGAAACCCAACATGATGAACATAACTTCTCTCAAACTCATCCCATTATAAGTGCAGTATGATGGATTAAATTGTCATTCAAATTGCGCAGTCAACATCACAAGAATATATTAACAAAAGGGTCTACTTGGGAGAGCTGGAGAATTAATTTTGAATAATTGATTATTAGGGAATGAATTTTAGAGAAAAGTTATGACATAGTGGGATTGTTATTTGGTTGTTTAATAAAAGTTGTGTACAAATAATTATGCATTGTGAATCTTTCGTTGAATATATTGAGTAATACACAAGTGGTGGGCTTTAAGAATAAAGTCCGTAAGAGGCCAAAAGTATTTAATAGGCTTTTTTATATTTTACAAAACTCTATTTTCAAATGAGATTTGGTGAATCCCATTTGCAAAACGTGATTTTGGAAGAAAAAAATATCCAACACCTACATTTTGAATAAGATTCGGTTTTAGAGGTACAAAACCACATTTTAGGGGGCTGAAACACCGCCAAACACCCACAAAGAATAGTTCTATCCATTCAAAATTCTAAATTAAATTAATAAATTGATTAGATATAATGACATATCATATAATTTATTAAAAACATAGAGATAAGTTCTCATATATCTAATTAGTTTATCATTTCAATTTGTTGTGCCAGAGTTTTCATTAATTAGTTTATTATAAGTAATTGAAATGTTTGTGATAGTCCTAATTATATATGAAGTAATTTAATTGAATTTTAGTGCAAATAAATGTCGTTAAAGTGGGATTAGATGTTCTTGTAAAATTTAGATTTACAATATTACATATATGTGTGTGTGAGAGAGAGAGAGTGGTGGCCAAAAAATAAAGCACTGTCGGCATGAGTGGCCGTGGGGTGTTGAGAGAGATTGTCAAAAGAAGTGGTGCATGAGAGTGCTGTAATCATAATGAGTGGCTCAGGAGGGCTTTGTTGTACATGGTCCTTGAGATATCGTGGTCCGGGAGACTGGAATGTTATTGATTGAGGCAAGAGAGTTTGAGTTTGAGTTTGAATTTGAATTTGAGTTTATTTAATATTAAAGTATTTTGAGTCTAATGTAATTGATTGATGCAAGAGCGTTTGAGTTTGAATTTGAGTTTGTTTAATATCAAAGTATTTTGAGTCTAACAAATTTTATTCATACAAAAAAAATATAATAAATTACACTAATTTCTCTTAAATTTTCAAATAATTATACTAATTTTTTTTTTATGTTTCTGAAATTATACTGACATTTTCTATTTTATTTAATAATATACAAATATCCTCTCTAATCATTTTTTTTTTCAAAATGACAAAATTGGCACTTACATGTTTATTTTTTTATTTTCTCAATTTTGATTAATTTTTTTAAAAATTTTTAAATAAATATTGATGAAAACTTTAGATTTATTTTTATATAAAATAAAAATAATTTATTTACCTTACATTTACTTTTATATAAGATAAAAACAAATCTTTAAAAAAAGTTAGAAAAAACTTGTCAAAATTAAAAAAAATGAAAAAATAAAAACAAAAAGGGTAGTTTTGTTATTTTAAAAGAAAAATTTGACTGGAATGAAGTATTTGTATATTGTCAGGTAAAGTATGAGAAGTCAGTTTAATTTCATAAACCTCAGAGGAGATTAATATAATTGTCAAAAATCTTAAAAAATGTCAGTATATATAAATATTTATATATATATATAGAGAGAGAGAGAGAGAGGACCCCAGAACTTGAGGTGACATGAGCCTATCAATGAAATGGAAAATTCTTAAATGAGTCTAATACAGTGAGATGGCAATGTGTCCATCTAATGATATTATGTCATTTATAATATTACTTATTTTTTTAGTGAAACATGATATATGAGTCAGAATGTTATTAAAATGTCACATTCAGGCGTGCTATATCAAGTTGGAAGCGCGTCGTTAACACTCCAAAAATAAATTAACCTTACTTCTTAACACAATGAAAGAAAACAAACACAGTAGCTAGCTGAGTAAGGGTCAATCCCACAGAGTATTCACAATTTATTTTCTATTTATTCTGACCAACTCTAAACTAAAATTCAATTAATAACAAGACAATAAATAGGGGGGTTGGAATTTTGATCAAACTAATTACGATTAAAAACTAAATTAATAACAGAAAATAATGAATTAAAACTTCAGTTCTTCGGTTCAATCTCACCCTCACCGTTAATGGAACAATCAATCAATTATAACATTATTCTACCCTTCAATAAATCTAACAATCCTAGGTAACAACAAACTCTGCTACCCGAAATTTCTCTTAATTCTTCACTAATGAAACAAGCTCTTCATTAAATTCTAACCACTACACAATTTAGAACAAGCTCTCTAAATTTAATATAATGGCAGCATTAATATCTAGGAAATTAGATTATTCTAAGCAACAATCATACAGGCTTGGACTGTTTAACTTAGGACATGATAATCATAGCAATAAACAAAAGCTTGACCACAATCATCTATCACTATTTGCCACAATTGATTAGGAACCATATCAATTACATAATATACCTCCTAAATCTAGCAATTGATAATAATCTGATCAATTTAATAAGCCTTAATTAAATCAATCAAACCAAATATCAATAAAACAATTAACACAAATTATCATAAACAGGATTCATAAAAGAGAGAAATAACGTTACTAAATTGATTCAACCATTGAACTGTAATGAGGGTTCGAAATTTGCTAAAACTGAATTAAAAATCTAGCCTAACATACCTGAATAAAAAATAATAATAAATTACTGTCCCTGTTTTCCGTCCTGCGACACAGCTCTCCTCCAATTTTGCGCCGCACAGCCGCCTCCACTCTTCTTTCATCTTGTTGCGCTTTTTAAAATGTGCTGGAGCCCTAGTGGGCTTGCGTGGCTTTTTCTTTGCAGCCCAGCTTCTATTCTTCTTTCTTTCTTTTTACTTTATTTTGGCCTTGCCTCATCCAGCGCCTTCCAAGCCCAACCATTCTGCTTTGACTTTTTTTTTATTTCATTTGATTTCTTTGACTTTTCTTCTTCCTGTTTTCCTTTTGTCTTTTTCTTCATTCTTTCTTTTCTTCATGCTCTAGCTATAAAAGCCAAATATCAGCAACCTTCTATTCTTCTATGGCAGCCCCCTTTCAAACAGATTAATAGAAATCACTCAAAAACCTGCTGGAACTTGTAAGCTATTTTTCTATCCGATAACGACTGAATCTCAATTTAGACTCTTCATGAAAGTTGTAGTCCTAGATGAGTAGATAATTTTAGGCTTTTGAATTACCTGATTTGGATTTCGAAAACTCAAATTATGGCCCCTTGAAGTTAACTGGCCGGACAGGAAATCAGTTACGCGGATCAGCTTTCTAGGCCTGATTTTGAAACAATGTTTAGAGGCCCAAAAGAACTCAGATTTTTGAAGACCAGACCTTTCTAAAAAGTCCAATATGTCCTCTAAAAACTTCATGAGGACCACTTCCTCATTATCGAACTCTAACACCATCCGAATCTCAAGTGAAGCTCCATAGGTCAAATCTGTCCAAAAACCAAAAATTGCACAAAATTATTCTTTTACCATCAATGCTTCCCTAATTCAATAAATGAATTCATTAGCTCACTAAAATAGAAAATATGCCACAAAACTAAATATAAAGGAATTAAAAATATTGAATATTATGCTCTTATCAAATTTCTCCACACTTAGTTTTTACATGTCCTCGTGTAAACAAAAACTGAGAACAAAACAAAAAGTTCATTTAAATCCATTCAACCAAACTCTCAAAGGTCTTAAGTTCAATAGCTCACCCATGAAAATTAATGCAAAGACTAGCAGGAATTTGGTTAATACTCCATCAATCAATTCGCAACAACAACCTTGTCATTCTCCACAAAATAATTTTAAAATTCAAGCACATGCATGCAAGTACGTTTGCTATGATCAACATGAATACACAACTAAGTCCATATGGGAGAACAACTATGCACACCATTTCAAGACTCGAAACCCCAGCGCCAATATGATCCTTACTCTAATTCTTACAATCCAAGATGGAGAGATCATCCCAATTTGAGCTATGGAGGAAATAGGCAGCCAATGCAAAATGTTTTTCCAAATAATCAGACCAGTTTTCAACAGGTTCAACAGCAGTATCCACCTAAACAAGCAGTTCCTTCCAGTTCTAGAACATCTCTTGAGGATATGTTTAAAGCTTTCATGACCCATATGCAGCAATTCCAACAAGAGACAAAGACTTCCATACATAATCTAGAGAATCAGGTAAGTCAGCTTGCTACCACAGTTGGTCGATTGGATTCTCAAGGCTTAGGTAAGTTATCTTCTCAAACTATTATTAATCCAAGAGAGAATGCAAGTGCTATAACATTGAGGAGTGGCAAACAATTGGAAGTACCAAAATCCACTACTATAGTTGTTGAGGAGGATGAGATTGAGAAAGAGGCAGAAATATCTAAGGTAATTCCTAATCCTCCTATTCAAGTTAAGACTAACCTCCTACCTTTTCCATACAGATGTGCGAGATCTAAGAAGGAGGAGCAAGAGAAAGAAATTTTAGAGACATTCCGCAAGGTAGAGGTAAATATTCCTTTACTAGATGCAATTAAGCAAATGCCAAAGTATGCAAAGTTTTTGAAAGAATTATGCACGAACAAGCGAAAATTAAGAGATGATGAGAAGGTAAGTGTGGGGGAGAATGTGTCAGCAGTTCTTCAAAGAAAACTCCCCCCTAAGTGTAAAGATCCAGGTATGTTCACCATTCCATGCAGAATAGGTAATACTAAATTTGAAAGAGCCATGTTAGATTTAGGAGCTTCTATTAATGTCATGCCAAGATCTGTTTATGCTTCTTTAAATCTAGGTTCTTTGAAAAAGACTAGTGTTATTATAAAGTTGGTTGATCGTACTATTGCTTACCCTGAATGGGTGATTAAGGATGTGTTAGTGCAAGTGAATGAATTAATATTTCCTACGGATTTTTACATTGTGGATATGGATGATGATACATCTTCTAATCCTGCACATATTTTATTGGGGAGACCATTCTTGAAAACAACTAGAACAATGATTGATGTGCATAATGGTACCTTGACTATGGAGTTTGATGGTGAGAAGATTCAATTCAACATTTATGAGGCCATGAGGTACCCTAGTGATATTAATCATGTTTTTGCTATTGATGTTATTAACCCTTTAGTGCAGGAAGTTCTTGACCCAATAAGTAAGAAAAATTTGGAGGTAGGTTGAGGAGCAAGTCGTCGGGCAAACAACATGAAACAAATGCGCTGCTTGGGAGGCAACCCATGAAACCAGATTTGTTATTTCTTTCTTTTTTCTTTTTCTTTTTTGTCATTTCTTCTTTGCATCATTATCTTACATTGGGGGTAATGTAAGGTTTAAGTGTGGGGGAGAGGATTTCAAACTTTGTTTTATTTATTTATTATTTTTTTTAGGGTTGCTGGATTTTTATTTTTATTTTTAGATTATTATTTAAAAAAAATGAAAAATGAAAAAATGAAAAACAAAAAAATGTTTGTGTGCGGAATTGGATGGTTTTGTTTGGATTTTATTTGGCTAAGTTCTTGAAGGTCGCCAATGAATGTATGAGAATTAATGTTAACTTGTAGGTTTTGGTTGATATTTAATTAATTGATGAATAATGATGACCAAGTCACAATCCACGCCTGAATTGTTGAAAACTGTTTTTATTTTTATGAGCAGGAGTGCTTGAGTATGAGATACATGTTTTATTAGCTAAGTTGTATGGGTGTCTAACGATGTGTATTGGTTTCAAGACTTAGACTTGCTTAACTACTCATTTTGTTTTCTAATGATGGAGCTATGTTAGAGAAATGAAAAAAAAGTGAAGCAAGTAAATCATGTGGTGGGTTGAGATGGAGCGTAAAACGCACTCACTCAATAACAAGGTGAGAGGGAGCATAAAATGCACTCACCTAAAAAAAAAAAAAAAGTAATTGTGTGAAAAGTAATAGTGGAAAAGCTATGTTTCGAGTCTTGAAATGGTGTTCATAGTTGTTCTCCCATATGGACTTAGTTGTGTATTCATGTTGATTATAGCAAACGTACTTGTATGCATGTGCTTAAATTTTAAAATTGTTTTGTGGAGAATGACAAGGTTGTTGTTGCGAATTGATTGATGGAGTATTAACCAAATTCCTACTAGTCTTTGCATTAATTTTCATGGGTGAGCTATTGAACTTAAGACCTTTGAGAGTTTGGTTGAATGGATTCAAATGAATTTTTTGTTTTGTTCTCAGTTTTTGTTTACACGAGGACATGTAAAAACTAAGTGTGGAAAAATTTGATAAAAGCATAATATTCAATATTTTTAATTCCTTTATATTTAGTTTTGTGGCATATTTTTTATTTTAGTGAGCTAATGAATTCATTTATTGAATTAGGGAAGCATTGATGGTAAAAGAATAATTTTGTGCAATTTTTGATTTTTGGACAGATTTGACCTATGGAGCTTCACTTGAGATTCGGATGGTGTTAGAATTCGATAATGAGGAAGTGGTCTTCATGAAGTTTTTAGAGGACATCTTGAGATTTTCAGAAAGGTCTAGTTTGCAAAAATCCGAGTTCGTTTGGGCCTCTAAACATTGTTTCAAAATCAAGCCTAGAAAGCTGATCCGCGCAACTGATTTCCTGTCCAGCCAGTCAACTTCAAGGGGCCATAATTTGACTTTTAGAAGTCCAAATCAGGTAATTCAAAAGCCTAAAATTATCTACTCATCCAGGACTACAACTTTCATGAAGAGTCTAAATTGAGATTCAGTCTAAATTGAGCATGAAGAAAAGAAAGAATGAAGAAAAAGACAAAAGGAAAACAAGAAGAAGAAGAGTCAAAGAAATCAAATAAAATAAAAAGAAAAGTCAAAGCAGAATGGCTGGGCTTGGAAGGTGTTGGATGAGGCAAGGCCAAAATAAAGTAAAAAGAAAGAAAAAAGAATAGAAGCTGGGCTGCAAAGAAAAAGCCATGCAAGCCCACTAGGGCTCCGGCACATTTTAGAAAGTGCAGCAAGATGAAAGAAGAGATGAGGCGGCTGTGTGGCGCAAAATTGGAGGAGAGCTGTGCGGCACAACGGAAAACAGGGACAGTAATTTATTAGTTTTTTTTTTATTCAAGTTTTTTAGGCTAGATTTTTAATTCAGTCCTAGGAGATTTCGAACCCTCATTACAGTTCAATGGTTAAATCAATTTAGTAACGTTATTTCTCTCTTTTATGAATTATGTTCATGATAATCTGTGTTAATTGTTTTATTGATATTTGGTTTGATTGATTTAATTAAGGCCTGTTAAATTGATCAGATTATTATCAATTGCTAGATTTATGAGGTATATTACATAATTGATATGGTTCCTAATCAATTGTGGCAAATAGTGATAGATGATTGTGGTCAAGCTTTTGTTTATTGCTATGATTATCATGTCCTAAGTTAAACAGTCTTAGCCTGTGTGATTATTGCTTAGAATAATCTAATTTCCTAGATATTAATGCTGCCATTATATTAAATTTAGAGAGCTTGTTCTAAATTGTGTAATGGTTAGAATCTAATGAAGAGCTTGTTTCATTAGTGAAGAATTAAGGGAGATTTCGGGTAGCAGAGCTTGTTGTTACCTAGGATTATTAGATTCATTGAATGGTAGAATAATGTTATAATGGATTGATTGTTCCATTAACTGTGAGAGTGAGATTGAACCGAAAAACTAAAGTTTTAATTTATTATTTTCTGTTATTAATTTAGTTTTCAATTGTAATTAGTTTGATCAAAATTCCAACCCCCCCTATTTATTGTCTTGTTATTAATTGAATTTTAGTTTAGAGTTGGTCAGAATAAATAGAAAATAAATTGTGAACACTCTCTGTGGGATCGACTCTTACTCAGCTAGTTACAGTGTTTGTTTTCTTTCATTGTGTTAAGAAGTAAGGTTAATTTATTTTTGGAGTGTTAACGACGCGCTTCCAAAATTTTGGTTCCATACTGTTGTGAATTGGCTGCCATGTTTGAAATCAAGTTCCTAGCATCATCTAGGGTCTTATCAACCAATGCTTCTCCACTTGCAGCATCTATCATACTTCTATCCATTGGCAATAGTCCCTCATAAAAATATTGAATTAAATGTTGATCATCAATTTGGTGTGGTGGACAGCTCGAACGTAACTTCTTGTACCTCTTCCAATACTCGTAAAGAGATTCTTCATTATATTGTCTGATGCTACATATCTCTTTCCTTATATTAGCAGCCCTAGAAGTAGGAAAATATTTTTTCAAAAATAGCCTCTTCATCTCATTCCATGTCTGGATCGATCCGGAAGGAAGGTAGTATAACCAATCATTTGCCAAGTCTGCTAATGAGAATGGAAAAGCCCTAAACTTTATCTGCTCCTCTGTGATTCGTTGAGGCTTCATGCTAGAACACACCACATGAAATTCCTTCAGATGTTTGTATGGAATTTCACCTGTAAGACCACGAAAGGTAGGCAAAAGATGAATTAGTCCTGATTTCAATTCAAAAGCAGCAGTTAAATTAGGATACTCAATACACAATGGTTGTTGATTTAGATTAGGAGCAGCCAACTCCTTCAAAGTCCTAGCAACCTTATTGTTGTTAGGAGCAGCCATATCTTCCTCTTCTGAATCACTGTATGAATTGTTAGAAAATAATTCAAGTGCTATGTTCAAGCCAGGTGATACAGCAATAGCTTTTTTAGAATTTGCAGTTGCAATTCGAGCTTGCCGAGTCTCTTTTCTCAACCTTCGAGCTGTTTTCTCAATTTCTGAATCCAATCTTAATTCGTCAGATTGAGAAGATCGAGACATAAACCAAAAAGAAACAGAAAATAAATAAAAATAAGCAAAAAAAAATAAGGAAAAAATCAAAAATAGGGGGGTTAGAATTTTGATTAAACTAATTACGATTGAAAACTAAATTAATAACAGAAAATAATGAATTAAAACTTCAGTTCTTCGGTTCAATCTCACCCTCATAGTAATGGAACAATCAATCAATTATAACATTATTATACCCTTCAATGAATCTAATAATCCTAGGTAACAACAAGTTCTGCTACCCGAAATTTCCCTTAATTCTTCACTAATAAAACAAGCTTTTCATTAAATTCTAACCATTACATAATTTAGAACAAGCTCTCTAAATTTAATATAATGGCAGCATTAATATCTACGAAATTAGATTATTCTAAGCAACAATCACACAGGCTCAGACTGTTTAACATAGAACATGATAATTATAGCAATAAACAAAAGCTTGACCACAATCATCTATCACTATTTGCCACAATTGATTAGGAACCATATCAATTATGTCATATACCTCCTAAATCTAGCAATTGATAATAATCTGATCAATTTAACAGGCCTTAATTAAATCAATCAAACCAAATATCAATAAAACAATTAACACAGATTATCACGAACAGAATTCATAAAAAAGAGAAATAACGTTACTAAATTGATTCAACCATTGAACTGTAATAAGGGTTCGAAATCCCTTAGAACTGAATTAAAAATCTAGCCTAACATACTTGAATAAAAAATAATAATAAATTACTGTCCCTGTTTTCCGTTCTACCGCACAGCTCTCCTCCAATTTTGCGCTGTACAGCCGCCTCCTCTCTTTTTTCATCTTGTTGTGCTTTTTAAAATGTGCCAAAACCCTAGTGGGCTTGCGAGACTTTTTCTTTGCAGCCCAACTTCTATTCTTCTTTCTTTCTTTTTACTTTATTTTGGCCTTGCCTCATCCAGCCCCTTCCAAGCCCAGCCATTCTGCTTTGACTTTTTTTTTATTTCATTTGATTTCTTTGACTTTTTTTCTTCCTTTTTTCTTTTGTCTTTTTCTTCATTCTTTATTTTCTTCATGCTCCAGCCGTAAAAGCCAAATATCAGCAGCCTTCTATTCTTCTATGGCAGCCCACTTTCAAACAGATTAAAAGAAATCACTCAAAAACCTGCTGGAACTTGTGAGCTATTTTTTTATCCGATAACGACTGAATCTCAATTTAGACTCTTCATGCAAGTTGTAGTCCTGGATGAGTAGATAATTTTAGGCTTTTGAATTACCCGATTTGGACTTCGAAAACTCAAATTATGGCCCCTTGAAGTTGACTGGCCGGACAGGAAATCAGTTGCGCGGATCAGCTTTCCAGGCCTGATTTTGAAACAATGTTTAGAGGCCCAAACGAACTTAGATTTTTGCAAACCAGACCTTTCTGAAAAGCCTAAGATGTCCTCTAAAAACTTCATGAAGACCACTTCCTCATTCTCAAACTCTAATACCATCTGAATCTCAAGTGAAGCTCCATAGGTCAAATCTGTCCAAAAACCAAAAATTGCACAAAATTATTCTTTTACCATCAATGCTTCCCTAATTCAATAAATGAATTAATTAGCTCACTAAAATAGAAAATATGCCACAAAACTAAATATAAAGGAATTAAAAATATTGAATATTATGCTCTTATCACAAGCCCACTCAAAAATACTTTCCAAGGAAACTGTCTTGGGTGGGTAGGTTCCATCACTTTTATCGGAATGCCACATTGATATGCAATATCAAATCCACTCAAAAATACCTTCCAAGAGAACTGTCTTGGGTGGACAGGTTCCATCACTTTTATTGGAATGTCGCATTGACATGAAATATCAAACCCACTCAAAAATACCTTCCAAGGAAACTGTATTAGGAGGGCAGGTTCCATCACTTTTCCATTTATCATCAGCCCATGACAAAACACCATGTTGGTGTAACTAGAGACTTTGTAAAATTTCTATGCATGTAGTGATTTGAAGAGATGAAATATTTTGTGGTGCTCCATAATGCTCATATATGGTCACTCAATTGTGGAGGATATGTGTTGTTGTCATAGCATATTGCACACTAAAAATGAATGAGCAAAGTACAACCCTAACACTATAAGAAAAGGCACTATTAGCGACGCACGCATGCGTCGCTAATAATGGTATTTTGCGTCGCTAAAGAGCTTTTCCGACACACAACGTGCCTCATCAGAAGCGTTGCAAATAATGGCGTCGCTAACAGTATTAGCGATGCACACTCCCGTGTGCGTCGCTGAAGGTGACTTTTAGCGACGCACAAACTGTGCGTCGCTAAAGGTTCTATTAGTGACGCATAGAGGTGGGCGTCGCTAATGGTAGTTTTTAGCGACGCACAAACTGTATGTCGCTAATGGGTATTTTTAGTGACGCTCAA
Source organism: Nyssa sinensis (assembly GCA_008638375.1). Taxonomy (NCBI): domain Eukaryota; kingdom Viridiplantae; phylum Streptophyta; class Magnoliopsida; order Cornales; family Nyssaceae; genus Nyssa; species Nyssa sinensis. The sequence goes on along the minus strand of CM018051.1, from coordinate 6,083,937 downwards.
TGTGCGTCGCTAAAAGTTTTTTTTTTATTTTTTTTTTTTGTTCAAGACCATATTTGCTTTCTTTTATTTGTTATTTTATTCCTGTTTAAACCTGTATCAATCATCCATCCTGATATACAATAAAATCCAAACATTCTGAAATGAATATATTAAAAAAGAAAAATACATTCATATATATATATATATATATATTAAACTAATTATGTACATTTATAAAAGTACAATTTAACAATAAATAGAAGAATTAAAAATTGTTTCCAAAAATATAACTACAAATGTCCATGAAAAGAAACAAAATAAATGAAAATAACAAGTTCCAATGCAAAACATAAAGACGGCATGGCAATAATCCCGATCAATCTGAAATAAAGATCAAATGATATATACTAGAACAATTATTAAATATATATGAACATAGAATGTAAATAGTTTTTTTTTTTTTTTTTTGCATGTATAAATTGTAAAAACGGCATAAAGTAGCATAAGTCTATTTTATCATTTGTGAGGTGTGTGATGGGGTTTCGGTGTAGTTAGGCCGATATCAGGCATTTTGGTTTGTCAAAACCCCAAAATAGGCCTTTTTGAAACTGAAACTTGCATAAGTTTCAAACCGGGCATCCGAACCGAGTGCCGTAAGTTCATGCAAGTTTATTTTATCATTTTTGAGGTGTGTGATGTGATTTTGGTGTAGTTAGGCCAATATCCGGCATTTTGGTCTGTCAAAATCCCAAAATGGGCCTTTTTGGAGCTAAAACTTGCATAAGTTTCAAACCGGGCATCCGAACCGAGTGTCGTAAGTTCGTGCAAGTTTATTTTATCATTTGGGAGCTGTGTGATAGGGTTTCGGGGTCAGTAGGCTGATATCCAGGGTTTTGGTATGTCAAATCTCCAAAATGGGCCTTTTTGGAGTTGAAACTTGCATAAGTTTCAAACCGGGCATCCGAACCGAGTTCCGTAAGTTCGTGCAAGTCTATTTTATCATTTTTGAGGTGTGTGATGTGGTTTCGGTGTAGTTAGGCCAATATCTGGCATTTTGTTCTATCAAAACCCAAAATGGGCCTTTTTGGAGTTGAAACTTGCATAAGTTTCAAACCGGGCATCTGAACCGAGTGCCATAAGTTTATGCTAGTCTATTTTATCATTTTTGAGGTGTGTGATGTGGTTTCGTGCAAGTCTATTTTATTCAGGTGGGGTCAAATTATAATTTCTCAAAATTTTTGGGGTCAAAGTTAGATTTTCGAAAGTTTTGGGGGGTCAAACTTAATTTCAAAAAGTATAGGGGTCAAATTGAAATTTCAAATTTTTCTTATTCCTAATTCTGATAGCCAAACAGTGGCTAAGCCCAAAACAGGGATAGGATATCCTTACCTACAATTTAATTCTAATTTTCAATTTATTAACCCTGTAGCCAAACGCCCCCAATTTTATTTTAATTTAAAACATGCGGCCGAAACGTGGCAGGGGTGGGTCGGTCCTGACCCGACCCGAACCCGGACCCGACCCGACACCCGAACCGCACAATGCTTCTTCTTCCCCATTTTTCTGGTAGGGTTGCCCTAGGGTTCCATCGCTATCTCCAACGACGGCGAACTTTTTTCGGTGGATTTTTCAAGTTTTAAAAATGCCATCTTCTTCCATTTTTCCCATAGATCACGTATCCAACCTCCATTTTCACTTTCACTCATTAGATTCCCACGAAATGGTCAAAAACCGTAGCTCCGACCAACTAAGATTTTCCATTTTTGTGATATTTTCCTAACTGTTTTTATCTCGATTTTGCCCAAATGAGTTTCTGCACTAATAGGGATCATTTTCTTAAACTTGGAATAAGGTTTAAAGCATAAAATCACCTGGATAGGTTTTTATTTCCATGACCTGCAACTCAACATTTCCTACTGATTTCTCAACCTTTTAGATTAATTCTCTTTTGCATTATTTTCTATTTTTCATACTCTACAAGCCCCTACAATCAAATCGAATTCATACGCTTAAAACTTAAAGAAACAGAACTGAACTGCTCACCACTTTTTTTCTAGGTTTTTCTCTCTTTAGCCGTGTGTCCTCTCCTCCTCTCTGGTTCACACCTGGTTCAAGCTTTTCCCAATGCTCACTGCTTCTAACTCAGCCTTTCTCTCCCTCTCTTTCTTTCTGATTTTCTTTCTAAACTCAAGACCCAACACCCACACACCTTATGCTCTCTCTCTCTCTCTCTCTCTCTCTCTCTCTCTCTCTCTCTATATATATATATATATATATATATATCTCCCTTTCTACCCTACGGTCACCCTGCACACACTCAGCCTTTACACCTTTTCCTGACTTCTTTTCCCCTTTCTTTCTCTTTGCATTTAATGTTGCTTGTGTGTGTGGTTTTCTTTGTATATATATATATATATATATATATATATATATATATATATATATATATATATTCCACATCACACACTATTGCACACTTACCCTCACTGTTGTACACCCAGCCCACACACCTACGGTTGCACACAGTACACACACCCACTTGTGTACACCATCAGGTATATATATATATATATAAGTATTTAAATGTGTTAAATATACATATATATACATACACCATCCACACACATCACTTACACAACAAAATTACATTAATAATAATAATAATAATTTTATTTAAAAAAAAAGTTTCAGGTTATTACAATTACCCATTACATCATAAAATTGAATATCCATTACATTATAAAAGTCAAAAACCATTACACTTGATACTAACACATGTAACAACTATTACAATTATTCATTTGAATATCTATCATCATCTGAACTTGAATTTTCTTCACTCTCGGTACAATACTCTAACAATGTGTCATAATCAAAATCACTGTCCTCGTCATCATCATCATTAATGAACGTTACATCCCTCAAATCTAATTGTGTGGTATTGGTGACATCGGAAGCTACGACATGATCTGGTTCTACATCAGTTCTATTCAACCGATATGAAGTAACATCTTCCTGATCATGCCGGAAAACACCATCGCTGGCAGTTTGAGACTCTTCTTATAGTGCCTCCTCAATCCTCTCCAAATCTTCATCTCCCTCGCCAACTTCTAGGACATCATAAATATTTCTTGTTTTTATTTTTTGGACAACATGTCAATCACCTCTTATTTTTGGGTCTTTCAAATAGAAAACTTGTTTCGCTTGAGATGCCAAAACATACGGATCATCTTTAAATGTCGTACGTGACGTATTAACACTTATGAAGTGCTTATCGATCTGCATTCCAGTCTTTTTATTACTTATATCCCACCAATCACATTTAAAAATATATACAAAATGACCGTAGCAATAATGTAATTGTATGATGTCTTGTAAAACTACCATAGTACTCTACAGTTTATCCTGCGTCACCATCTCCCTGAACAAGGACCCCGCTATTTTGTGTTCGCCGAATGACCTCACGTTCTCCTCGTGTGAAATCGAACACCATCGACAATTAAACCGGTGTAGTGAGATATCCTTTAATCAGGACCACATGCCAAGGAATATAATTGATCGTACGCCTCAAGAGATTGTTGGTGGCGTCATAACTTCATCTATTAATTCAGTACAAGCACAAAATTAATTGAATACAAATGCATTAACTAATACAATTACAATTAATTGAAACCTTGTCTTACACGTTCTCCGAGCCACTTTAGAAATAAATTTTGTTGTCTTTGCTCTAGATTAGAACTTGCTACATGTTCTCTCTGAAGCTCGATCGTATGCTCACCTGCATAAGATGAGATATGTTATATGTAACTTACATTTGTGTACTAACGTAGTATTGCAATGATTTCAATAAATTAACTTAAAATATAGCAATGTCTCATCGCAATTGTTGAGCACGGTGTAGTGGGCTCTTTCCAAGTCTTGAGGATGACACCATTCATATATACGGGCACCTATTGGTCGCACATTCTGATTAAACACCGCAAGGCCAATTCGTTGCTGCCCTGGACATCTATCAGAATTTCACTCTTGACGATTAAACCTTGTCCCAATATCTTCAAGATGCATAAAGCAGAAAGTGAGACATTCAGCATCAACGTAAGCCTCAGCAATTGACCCTTCTGGTCATGCTTTGTTACGCACATATTGCTTCAATGTGTGCAAATATCTGTTTTGATTATTAATTAGTTATAGATTAAAATAGTTAGGATGGATAGATAACACAATTCATAAAATTAAATGTACATTTCTATTGGATACATCCAACGGTATTGGACAGGTTCGACAATTTTTGCCTCATGAGGCAAATGCACAGTTAAGTGGACCATTCATCAAAGAAAGCTGGAGGAAAAATCTGTTCCAACTTGCAGAGGATCACAATAACATCCCTTTCGAGCTTTTCAAGTACTTCCACACTCAACGTCTTCACACATAATTCTCTAAAGAAGCAGCCCAACTCAGTCAATGTAGTCGATATGTCATCGGTGAGATATCCACGTAGTGCAACTGAAAGAAGTCGTTGTAAAAGGACATGGCACTCATGGCTCTTCAATCCAGATATTTTTCCATCTATAACATTTACACACCGAGATATATTCAATGCGTATCCATCTGGGAACTTCACCGATTTAAACCACTCACAAATCCTCGTTCTCTCTGCAGATGATAATGTATACTGTGCAGGAGGCACGATATATTTATCACCGCTACGTATTACGTGCAGCTCTTTCCTTATTCCCAGCTCCTGCAAGTCCAACCGGGCTTTAATAGTATCCTTCGTCTTCCCTTCAATGTTCATTAAAGTTCCCAGCACATTATCACAAATGTTCTTCTCGATGTGCATAACATCCAAATTGTGCCTCAAATTAAAGGTCTCCCAGTACGGAAAATCAAAAAATATGCTCTTCTTTGTCCAATTTAAGTCCACATTAGTACGCTTCCTCTTCTTAGTACCCGGTATCTTCCCAAACCTCACTGGCTAGATGAGTGCCAATTGCGCCAACACGTCTTTGCCAGACAACAATGGAGGTGACAATCTGCGCTCAATTTTTCCATCAAACAGATGCTTCTGCCAATTTCGCCAGCCATGTGATGGCGATAGAAAACGACGATGGCACATGTAGCATATCTTCTTCCCATTGGATAAATGTAGGGAACTTGCATCCTTATTGCAAACCGGACATGCCAGATACCCCTTAGTGCTCCACCCAGACAAGTTCCCGTATACTGGAAAGTCATTTATAGTCCACAGTAACGCTGCATGCAATTGAAATGTCTCATTCTTAGAGACGTTGTATGCCTCCACTCCCACCTCCCACAATTCCTTCAACTCGTCCAGTAAAGGATACAAGTATACATCAATTTCATTACCAAGAGACTTCGGCCCTAGAATAAGTAATGACATGAAGATAAATGGTTCTTTCATACATTTTCACGGTGGCAAGTTATACGGCACAAGCAACACCAGCCACATGCTGTAGGCATTACTCATGTCACCGAACGGATTGAAATCGTCGCTAGCCAGCCCAAGTCATACATTACGCAACTCATTTGCAAACCATTCGTGATTTGTATCAAACTTAGCCCAAGTTTGTGAATCTTCCGGATGCCTACATACATTTTCCTCAGCAACACGCTTCTCCTTATGCCACCGCATATCTTCTGCCGTCTTCTGAGACATTTACAACCTTTATAGCCTCGGTTTTCAGGGAAAATATCTCAGCACCTTGTGCGAAATTGTCTTGCTCTTTCCTTCATTCAGCTTGTACCTGGGTTCGTGGCATACCGTACACTCCTTACATTGTTCAGTCTCCTTCCAAAATAACATGCAATCGTTTTTGCAAGCATGTATGGGAATATACCCGAGGCCCAAATCTCTTAATATTTTTTTCGCCTCGTAATATGATTTCGGAAGAGTCTCCCCAGTAGAAAGCGCTGCTTTAATCAATTTAATGGCCATATTAACTGATTTGTTACTCCAATGGTTGATGGTCTTAATATGAAGGAGTTTCACGAGAAAGTCCAATTTCGAAAACTTATCACAACCCGGATATAACGGCTGCCTTGCTTCCCTCAACAACGACTCAAACGCAATCGATGGTCCCGTGTCACTCCTGTGACTACTCGCCGCAGTTGTAACCCCCTGCAAGTCTGCTAGCATTTGTGAAAAGCCTTCGTAACCAACCCTAACATTATCACCAAAGTCATCATCGTCGTCTTCTTCTTCATCATCAAATACCACTCGTACGTCACAGGCGTTCCCCGTGAAATTCTTAACACGTATACCTCTTGTCCATCCCGTGTTCGAGTAGGTGCCCTTTAGCCTCATCTATGTGCATATAATCCCTATTATTGAATCTCCTACATAGACATCTTATCCTATTTCTCCCATCTGCAGATGCACGAGCAAACTCAATAAAATCTTTGATCCTTTTCACATACTTAGCAAATGCCTGCCCCTTAAGTCCATCCAACTCTTATCCATTTTCGTCTACCTAATACAAGTTAAAAATGATACTCGTTATAAATATGAAACATGAATCCTATCACCTCCAACTTCTCTCTAAAGGGTAAGGTGGTCCTATCCCATTCGTGAGTGCACAATCTACATTGCAATCAGCAGCAAATCAAATGCTTGATTCCACTCGGAAAAAATTTTGGCAACATCTCCCCACGGTTCTCCAAGTATACGAGATAGACGTTAGCACGCCTAAATATATACCCTAGAGAACAATAGGAGACCATACTGAAATTTTATCATAGTGAAATATTCAAGCATATGCGCTATTAATTGCAATGCAGATTTATGCATTCCCGTCTCTGGACAATTTAAGAATCGATTTTCATACACACGAACCCAATCGCGAGTAAATTTCACGACAAGATTCACATGTGATGAAAATGACTCCCGGACGGGATTAGGCTTACATGAATGCAATTAAAAAATTCATTAGTGTAAGGGCAAACTCTCATTGTCAGACAGAGTTTTTTTAAAAAAAACATTAACAATAGCATTGAAAATGTCCAATACAAAACATATTGATCTTGGTTGATAACAAGTAAAAGCACCTAACTTTCAATTTTTATCTATTAATTAAGCTCATTCATCAAGAATTATTTACTTGGCACCTGACAACAACAACTTAACCAACAAAAGCAAATCAATTGCTACCTAAAACCACTAACTGACTTAATAGGTTAGGTGTATCTAGTTGATCTCTCAATCTATTGGACTCAAGAACTCTTATTACTTGGCAGCTAAAACAAAAAAAAAAAAAAACTAATAGTGTCTTTGTGCGACGCATTATATGCGTCGCAAAAAAGCTATCTCTAAAGAGAATTAATTTTTTATTAATATGAAAACTCCAAATTTATTCGCTATACTCAGCATATAAAACCTATATACCTAGTTTCACTTATTACAAGAATATGAATCATATCTCTAACAATTTTTCCAACTCCTTGAGTGACTCTTTTTGCTCGGATTGTACTTTATTTTATTTGTATTTTTAAATTAGTGTGGTTAATTGATGCACTTGGCTATAAAATTAATTAAGAATTTAAACTAATTATTTCTACAAAAACATTTGATTTATGACTTAAGTTCAACAAATTTCTGTCAAATTAATTAACAAACTATTATGACATTGCTAGCGATACCCTATAATTGACAAACCCACTGCCAACAAATTATCATAATATAAATATCACCAAAAAGAAATAAAACAACAATAATCAAAGTCAAAATAACCACTATACACACATGCAAAATATAACAGAGTTGCATCAATACATAAATAGGCATATTTTCTTTTTCTCATATTTTCTTTTCCTTCTTGTTTTCCATGGTATATAACCAAACAAGAAAAAACAAAGTTGCATCAATACATGAATAGCCATATTCCAAAAAATAAAAGAGAGGGTAAGTGGTAAGACCTTAAGTTCGGCGCTCGTTGGTGGCAGCAAAGGGAACTACGGTCGTGGCAATCAGCGGTAGCAAAAAGCGAGCGCACGTCTGAGAAAGAGAGAGACTGATAACCACGATACAGATAGAGAAGGAGAACGACTGAGATAGATAGAGAGATCGGAGATGATTGATACCGAGAGGAAGAAATTGAGAGAAGCAAAGAGAGATCGCAATCGTTCTAGAGGGAAAAGAAGAAACCAGAGGTCGGGGCGCATAAAAAGGGGGGCTTTTTAGCGACGCCCATTAAGCGTCGCTAACGAGTCATTGTGCGTCACAAAATCATTCCTAACACGACGTTGTTCTAATAATTTAACTATTAGCGACGCCCACCTGTGCGTCGCTAATAACGCGCGTCACTAAAAACTCTGTTTCTTGTAGTGTAAACAAGGAAACTAGGAGACCATATATTGAGAGACATCTTAGGTTATAATTAGGCTTAACCAAACTCTAATTAAAGGTGAAAAACATTAATGCTACACTTAGGCCATCCCCGACGGAAATGTTAGCAAGTGAGCTTGTGTTGGGTGTTGTAGTAAAGAAATAAGACTCATTATTGGATAAATTACGCCTACCTCCCCTGAGGTTTCTGACAATTACAGAAACTTCCCCTATAGTTTCTGAAATAACATTGTCCCCCTTCTGATTTCAATGTCTGTAACAGATTCCCCCTTCCGTTAATGACCGTTAATTGACCTAACGCCATTTGATGATGTAAGCAATTTTTTTTGTCTAAATACCAATTTTGCCCCTTACAAGTCATGATTAAATGACAAAACTACCCTCACTTTAATAATAATTTTTTTAATAAAAAAAATAAAAAATTTCTCCTGCATCTCTCTTCTCTCTCTCAACAACCCAAATTTCTCTCTCTCACTCTACTACTGTTCTTGATTTCAATAAGATGTATACATATACACACACAAACCCACCATTACCACCAGTGATTTTTTGCAAATCTACCAAAATTTACAAATCTTTCTAACCAAATTAATTCAAGCTAAGCCATAAATTACAGATCCTCACAAATACAAACCCACCATCATCATCTTACTCACAAATACACACACACACACACACACACACACATATATATATATATATATATATATTCACACACAAATCCACTAGTACCATCACTAATTTTTAACAAACTCACCACAATTTGTAAATACATGAGCATTCTCTCTCTCACCAAATCAATTTATGAACAACCACCTTCCACCCGACCTAGTCAAAGCTATATATAATCACGCAATAAAAAATAAAAAAATGACGATAGCGGGTTTGTACAGTTGAGTCCTCCCATCCCCTCCGGCCATCGATTTCACTTCAACGGAAGGAAAGTAACTTTTCTTTGAAGCCGTTCAAAGTGAAACAATGGAAGGTTTTTTCAAGTTGATCTCGTACTTTCAGACACAATCAGAGCCTACATATTATGTATTGGCCAGCCTTCCGATGGTCTTGAATGCCCTTGCGGCACTTCCAAGGAGAAAAGGAAAGGGCCTTGGAAATGGTTTGATGAATCTATGTTGGACTCCTGCGAGCCCTTGGAAAAGGTTAAAGCCAAAGGCATCTCATTTGGAAAGGTTGTATGTTTGGCTCACTGTGCTGGGGTACGGTGGTTGCTTTGGTGGTCGGTGGCCATGTGGTTGCTTCGGTGGTTTCAGGTGGCATCGGAAATGGTGATGGTGCCGGCAATGGCTGCGATGTTGGTGGTTGTGTTGTTGGCCATGGGTGGTTTGTAAGAAAAGAGAAGGGATTGCAGATTAAGAGGGATTTTGTGTGTGATTGTGTGTGTGTGTGTGTGTATATTCAAAAGAGGGTTTTAGATTACAAAACCCTCTTTTGCAGAGAGAAAAGATAGGAAAGATTGCAAAGAGAGAGAAGATAGGAAAAAAAAAAGATTTTGTTAAAATCAGTTAAAAAGATATTATTAAAATATAAGGGTAATTTGGTAAATGGATCAACTCCGTTAACGCCGTTTGGAAACAAATTCTAACAGGGGGGACAGTGTTATTTTTGAAACTATAAGGGAGGTTTCTGTAATTAGTCATAAACCTCAGGAGAGGTAAGTGTAATTATCTCTTCATTATTCTATTAGGATTAAGATAAAAATAATAATATTCTAACTCTAAAAATATGATATAATATGATTATGTTTTTTTATCAGTATTAATATAGTTTCGGATTTTAGAGAATTTATTTTCTTTTTTTAGTTGATTGCTCCATGTTTGGGTTTATTGTTTTCCATGAACATTTACCTTAGTTGTATCCATCATTTCATATTTCTATGTTGAGCTAACAAATAGAACACATTCATGTGAGATAAGATTTGTTCTTAAAGCCATGATATTTAAGTTGAGAATCCAACCCAATTCATCATCAAAATTCAAAAAGTGGATGTGGAGGGTTCTAATGAGTGGTGAAATTTAATTTTGAAAAGAAACATCAAAGCCACAAACATTGTGAGTTAATCTTCCAAACCAACCAACCACTGAACTTTAAGCCTGTTTGTGTAAATTTTTCTTGTTAAGGAAACATTGCTATGGAATCTATAAGGCACATCACAAAAGGTGAGTTTCCATGTCTATGAGACAAAACATTAGAAACAAGACAACAAAACTTTTGAATGCATGTGAAATTAGCTTTCCACACTAGCTAGGACAGAACAGGGATTGATGTACATTTTCTAAGGAAAATGATCAAAATGGATGAAAAAAAAAAAAGTGCATTGAGTGCGCAATTTCAAGTTTAGGGCACAAAATCAAGCTTTTTTTGCCACATAATTCTAATTAAATGATATAATACATATGTCAATCTTGTATCACTAATCAAGTTTCTATGTGTGAAACTTTTTTAAATTTTTATGAAGTCTATTTAGATAAGGAATGGTAATGGGGCGGGGCCTCCTATCCCCGTCTCATTTAAAAGTAGCTTCATTATCCCTATCTCGTTTTGTTAATTATGTTTCTCTAAACCTCAGCTCCATCCATCCCCCAAACCCTGCACACCCTACTTCATACCTGTCTAAAAAAAAACTTAAAATTTTTGAAAATTAAAACTAATCAACTAATATTATTAAAAATATAAATCTATATTTACATACATATACAAATAACATATTTAAATTTATATATGTGAATGTATTTAATGAATTATGAAAATATTAAAATATATTTATGTAATTTAAATATATAATCGGGACGGATTACCTTCTTCCATCACCGTCTCGAACCCATGACGAGTTCTAGTATCTCTCTCCGCTCCATTTATTTTTTTGCCCAAACTCATTCCATTAGAGACGTGCTAGGCAAGGATCAAGTAGAGCGAGACAATTTATCATCCCTAATTTAGATATAGTTTTTGTCATTCCTAATTTCAAATTCAAAAAATATATATATATATATATATATATAAAATACTATCCCTAAAATAAAAAAAGACTTATTAAATTGTTTGTCTATCATTTTCTTGAAACTTTTATTTTAAATTAATCTACAAAAAAAGTCAGTTCAAACAATTGAGCATTTGTAACATTCTATTATATTTACGCTCTTGAGAAAAAAAAAGATTAAGTTTTAAAAAGTCTTCAATTCCAAAAGACTGGCAAATTAATCATAAAAAAAATTCTATTAATATGAATTAATTATTATAATATTAGAAAACTTTTGGATTGTTTGTTCTTAAAGTTCCAAACCTGCATCATAATCCCACCTTTTTACCAAAAGAATTTCTATATTTGTTAGTTCTTAAATAGGAGTTAGGGTTGAGTTGACTACATCTGTTGGCCAAATGTTTCTAATGAAAAATAGTTCAGTGTGATGGTAGCACGGTACTATTTTTACTGCAATTTGAATATTACTATGAATCTCACAAGAGTTCCATTAAAAAAAAAAAACAAATCGCAATAGGACTAGCACCAAACTACTATCCCATTAGACTTTTTCCTACACATATTGTAGCATGTGCAACTGAATACCCTCGACCTATTTGGAGTTGATATTCGGTGGTCCCTTGGGATCATTGTAACATCCCGACCTAATTATTATGATATTGACTATTGAATTATGAAATTGTTTATCGAACTATATTATTGGACTATGATTAAGATTGAACTATAATATTAATTATTAAATTATGATTAAGATTGAATTATGATTAAGATTGAATTATGATATTGATTATTGAATTATGAGTAAGATTGAACTATGATATTGACTACTGAAACATAACTATTGTTATTAAACCATGACTAAGATTGAACTGTAATATTGACTAGTGTTATCAAGTTATGTTATTGAACTATGATTATGATTGAACTACAATATTAATTCTTGAACTATGATATTAATTATTGAATTACGACTATGATTGAACTAAGAAACTATTGAAAATGAATTTGATTCTATTCTTTAAACTCTTGTGTTTTGATATGACGTATTCTAATTCTAAATGAATATAGACATTTCAGTATAGAACTATATAGTAGTTTTGAAATCCTTGGCATGTTATAAAACTCTCACGGAGCCGTTGAGCTCATTACAGAAGTTTACCATGTTTTCAGGCAAGGATTAGACAGGCTCATTTCAAACAATGCAGATTAAGTGCTTAAGGGATGAAGTAAGTTGTTTTGACAAATCTTTAACTGAAGATAGATTAGATGATTTTTTACTATGTGAATTTAGACGTGTAGTTATCGAACTGGTTCAGTTGTGAAATTTTAAACTACTCAATATTCCGCTGCGTTCAATAAATGGTAATTAGAAAGATGACTTGACTATTGAAAGGCCTTGGTGGCCGATCACAAATCCATAATCCCTATAGGCCGGGTTCTGAGTCGTAACAACCATCCTCCTAAGGGTTGATCATATGCCACATGTGTAGGGGCCCACTATAATTGTACATGTGGCATATCATCCAACTCTAGGATGCGGTGGTTCGAGTGTAATGAAGAATTTTCACCTATTTGAGATAAATGAGCAGCGTTATGGGAGTGATTTTTTCCTTTTTTCTCTCTTCAAGGGAGAATCTTTTGTTCACTCGATAGTTATTGGAATCAAAACGGAGAGGTCTATTAAGACTTCACTGGTTCAACTAGTTTTATAATTAATATATTAAAATATATATTTTATTATTATTATTTATTGATAAACAACAAATTATGCACATAATCAATAGAATTATCTTAATTATTATATTTTATATACATAAAATAAATTCAAAAACTTATTTTTTTGTACCAAATTTATCATTTGATCATAAAATAAAAGAGACTTTTGAAAGAAAAAAAAAGTTAGGTTCCATTAATTTCTTGAAAATTTGACTAATTCTACTAGCTTTTTTTAGGTTCTTAAACATAAATGATAAATTAATTAAACTAAACCGATGTAGTATTAGCTTCATAACTACAAGACAGGATCAAGGTAGGGTCGCATTCCATTTCTGTCAAGTTAAAAATAGTCTCTCAAATCCCTACCCCACCACACTTATTATGTCCCCTATCTAAAAATTTATTTTTTTATTTTTAAAAAACTAAAGCTAATCAACTAATATTATTAAAAATACAAATTCATATTTACTATATATACAAATAATATACACATATTATACATAGACACATTTAAATTTATATATGTGAGTCTTTAATGAAACATTAAAATACTTAAAAAAATATCTATAAATTTAAATATATAAATCAGGGGGGAGTACCTTCTTCTATAGTCCATCCTCACCCCGAACCTGTATTGGGTTTTATCTTCTCCCATGCCTCCACCCCATCTATTTTCTCCCCAAATCCTTTTACCTGGAAAAGGAGACAAGGCAAATTGTCATCGCTACCAATCTAATTTTGATAACTATAAATCACACCTTAACTAAGCTAATTCCATAAAAAAAAAAAAAAAAAAAAAGGTAAATTACACTATCCTCTCTTAAAATTTCAAAAATTATACTGACTTTCCTTACTTTACCTAATAATATACAAATAAACCTCCTAGTCAATTTTTTTTTTTTTTGAAAATAACAAAACAACCCATTTCATGTTTTTTTTTCAATTTTTTTTTAAAATTTTAACCTTATTTTTAGTTTTTCAAATAAATATTGATAAAAACCATAAATTTATTTTTAAATAAAATCATTTAAAAAGCTTAACAAAAATTAGTCAAATTGAAAAAAAAATGTATAAAAAAATAATTAAAAAATTATTTTTGTCATTTTGAAGAAAAAATTGACAAACGAAAGATATTCATATATTGTTAAGTAAAATAAAAAAAATTAGTATAATTTCAAAAATCTCGACGAAGTCAATATAATTATTAGAAATCTCAATAAAAATTAATGTAATTATCAAAAATTTTAAGAGAAATCAGTATAATTTACCCAAATATATATATATATATATATATATATATCAATTTTGATCCTTCAAGTAATCAAAAAGATTCTTAAATTACATAACCAACGCCCAACAGAAGAAATCAACAATATAATCCCCATTCATACCCATAAACCAGACCAGCACACTTGCACACCTAATACAAAATTTAACCAAAAGAAATACTTAAAACTAATTTCTATATTTGATCTCTTTCTTTTTCCCATCTTACTTGTTCATCACAGGATTGTTCATACTCCAAGCATTCAAATTGTCAATTGTAACAGGCTCGCTACCATTGTTGAATGCATAAAGATGAGCTTTGTTGAACACTGCCAGAGTAGGATAAACCCTAGATGTAATGCATGTTTTTCCTCCAGCGCCATAACTTTCCACAACAGAGTGATCAATCTGCAAACAAAGAGTTTATCATTAAGTTAACTAATATAAATTCATAGAGAGAGAGAGAGAGAGAGAGAGAGAGGGAGCTGGGAAAATCCTTACCAGACTCCGGAGAGAAAGCTTCTCATCTGATAAATCTACATTTACAAAGCCTGCAAAAGATGGTTTATATAGTCCTTTCTTCAAAGATGAACTGTTCCACAAAAAAAAAAATTGCCAAATGAAAATTAAATCTAAAAAAAAAAATTAAATAAAAAAATTATACTAATATTTTTTAAAATTTCTGACAATTACAAAAATATTTCTTGAGATTTCTCGAATTACACTGTCTTCTCTTACTTTTACCTACTACACATATCTCTCCTCTTGTCCAATTTTTTTCAAAATGATAACAGTTTTCCTTTCATATTTTTTATTTTTAACTTTTTTCAATTTTGACTAAATTTTTCTAACTCTTTTTTTTGAAAACAAATTTATTTTATATAAAAATAAATTTAAAGTAAATAACTTATATTTTCTTTTTGATCAAGAATGTTTTAATCAATATTTATTTGAAAATAAAATGTTAAAAAAATGGTCAAAATTGAAAAATGTAAAATAAAATAAAATAAAATGAGAACTTTTGTCATTTTTTAAAAAAATGGACCAAAAGAGAAAGTATTTATAGTTTTCAGTATAATTTATTCAAAAAAAAATCTATATATTGATTTCTTGAGTAATAAAGGAGCTAAGAAAATATAAGCAAACCTTGTTGCATCAGAACACATGAGAATTACATGCTTGTCTTGAGCCTTAAAAACCCTAAAGAATACAGGAGTGTATTCCTCTAGTTTTTCTGAAGCCAATGTTAAGAGCCCAAATGGCCCAACCCCACCTTGAATGGTTGAACCCTTTTGGCTGCAGAGGTCTTGAGCATTATCCCAGCCAGGGTCAAATGGCTCTGCTTTGTCCTAGCTTGAGAATGAGAAGGTTACTACAACATCAGCCTGCAGCGAAAATACATCATCAAATGCCAATTATACTGTATAAATTTTTATTCATAGATATACATGAATCGTATTTTTGCTGTCATCTTTGAATCACTGCGTATTAATATTTAATATGTTTTGAAGTGAAACAAACCAAGTTACTTGAACTCAATTCATGATCAATTTGATTAAAACATGTTTGAGTAAGGCTATTTAGATAAATAAACTAAGTTCGAACATGTTAAACTCAAATGAGTCAACAAGTAATCTAATACTATATAATAAAAAAAATCAAAAATAAATTACATTGATCTTTTCTAAAGTTTCTAACAATTACACTAACCGTAGCCCCTCCAGTCTTTTTTTTAAATGACAAAACTATTTTTTCTTCTTTTTTAATACATTTTTTCAATTTTGATCAATTTTTTTATTTTTGTTTTCATTTTCAAATAAATATTGATTAAAATATTAAATTTATTTTTATAAAGAAATTCCTTTAAAAAAAATAGAAAAAAATTGGTCAAATTTGAAAAATGCAAAAGATAAAAGGAAAATAATTTGACTAGAGGGGGTATTTGTAGTTTTTATCGCAATTTAAAACTCTTTTATTTCAACGAGGTAAACTTGAGAAAAAAATATTAAAAGTCCATAAAATAAATTTTTCAATCCAAAAAACTCATAATAAAATTTTTCTATCTAAAAAATCTGAAAAAAAAAGTTTAATACCAAAAAGACTAATTGTTAACTTTCATCTTAACATTGTTAAAAAAATTACTGATTATACTAAAATGACCTTCAAAATATATTTTAGAAAAAAATACTATAAAATAAATTTTTAAAACCCAAAAAATCATAACATTTTATAAAGTAAAATTTTATTTTTTAGACATTTTAGGTAAATAAAAAATGTTATAATTTTTTTTTAAGTGAAGAATTTGTTTGATCTATTATTTAGTATTTTTTAAAATATATCTTGAAGGTTATTGGTGTCTAATTAATAATATTTTTAAACAGTATTAAGATGAAAGTTAATAATTAAATTTTTTGTATTAAAAATTTTATTTTTAAATCTTTTAAATAAAAAAATATTTCATGAACTTTTTAAATTGAAAAGATTATTTTAAGAATTTTTTAATAAATTATTATTGAGCTCGGTTAATTTGCAACCCTGAAATAACAAACCTGTGCGGCTGTTATTCCTTTAATCTCAACATGATCTCCCATATTCAGCTTTTGATTGCTCAGCCCAACTTTTTGCCCTCTCAGTGTCTCTAACCCTTCAATCGGCCATTGAACCAATTGTTTTCCATTAGTATCAAGCCACACCTTTCGTGGAATCGTTTGCAAAACAATACCAAAAAATACATACACATATACATATACATACATATTTATAAACGTTCATAAGATGATAAATGATATATATATATATATATATATATTATCTAAATTCCTGCCCATCCCTTGGCGACATCATCAGCGGCAGTATCCGACTCATTGGCCCAACCCCATAAGATTCTTCGATTCTTACCCGAATCGAAAAACGTCTTTGAAGCATAAAAATTTCTATAATCATATCTCAACCCATTCCATCCATCAACAGCTGTATTAGAGGGCACATACCGATCCTTATCCGGGTAATATGTACCAAGCGTATAGTATTCGAATCGGGTCACATCAAGGCTCACCTTTAATACATGCTTGCTATTTTTTCCAATCACCGAAGTGAATAACCCGTTTTCACCCTGCAATGATACCGGGTAAAAATCTGGGCATTCCCACATCCCGGTATTGGCCGACGTATGGATCAGGTGTTGGGACTTGGTCCATTTCATGAAATCCCTACTCCTGTATAAATAAGCAATCCCTCTATGTTTCCTCCTGTTGCCCACCAACATTCTCCAGTGGCCATCTCTACCTCACTAGGCAGTTGTCGGGTCACGAAAGACGGTCTTGTTGACGTTCACAGCGGCAACCACCAATGAGTTGTTATCAGGCTTGATCCACTTCCGGAGGTATGGATCTGAGGGGTTAGCGGGTATAGCATAGTTTTGGACCTGTGTGCTGTTTGGGTCTATTATTCCAGTGTAGAGTATGATGAGCCTGTTGCCCAGGAGGATCGTGACCGACCCGGACCAGCACCCATATTTATCGAACGGCTTGGAAGGGTAGATTGCTGGCTCTAGTTTTTTCCAGTTGATCATATCCGTTTATAATGAATGGGCCCACACAATGTTGCCCCACACTGCACCTTTCGGATTGTACTAGTAAAAGAGATGGTAGAGTCCTTTATAAAACATTGGTCCTGTTTACATTAAAATGAACATATATATATATATATATATATATAGAGAGAGAGAGAGAGAGAGAGCAAATATTAATGACATGAAAATTTAATTAAAAAAAATTAATGAAAATTGATGTTTAAATATGCATAAACTCACCATTTGGATCTGTTTTTGGTTTTTTTATTGCCCAGAATTTAAGCACCATTGAACAAAGGAGAGAAAAATTGAGTCAGTAACTACGTTGGTTGAAACCTTTCAAAAAAAATAATAATAATTTCTCCATGTAAAAAAAATATATATATATTGATGCTGCACTTTTTGGCCCACGTGAGATCCAAGTTCGGCTCCCTGCGAAACACTCGAAACAGAAGATCAGAGGACCACCGGGTTGGCTCCGGCGGTAGCCGCTCCGATGCTTAAGTCAATAAATTGAATTGAAAGACTCGTAATGAAAGCCAAAATAATGAGCATGAAAATAAAGCGTACCTTTAGGGTTGAATTTATAGGCAATATCTCTCCTAAGTTGATTAGGATTTGGAGCCATGAATATAGGGATTGGATCTCTGGAGATATCAGTTACCTTGTTGAATATGGTAACTTAGTGTGGCAGTTTCCTTGTTGGAGATAGCTTCCTTATTTCCTACTTGGTGCTTACTGAAGCGATGATTAGGTCTGATCATTGATGTGTTGTATTGCAAGCTTGCATCTATACAAGTTAGTCTTTATGGGAGAACTGTCTTGCTTTGATACTATGAGCTCGGCCCATGTAGGTTATGCCATTGACTGACTGAGGATGAGATGTATGACCGGGCATGTACTAAATGGCCGAACACAGATTATAAGGCCGAACATGAACTAAGCGACCGAGCACAAGTTATGTGGCCGAGCCCGAGCTGGGCGACCGAACACAAGTTATATGGCCGAGCCTGAGCTCTATTATGGGTCATGAACCGATCTTGCAGTTGCACGTGTCATGCAGTGGTTGGTGTGTCACATAGTGGTATATCAGTTACTCCCCCCCCAAGCCTTAGTTGGAGCTCGGGGGATAACTAAGGTCTTAAGAGTGCCCGAAAAGTCACGCGTTCTGTCGTCTCGTTTTCCTAGACGTCCGTTGGTACATCATTTATTGCGCAGCCGGTTTTTGGGTTTCTCAAATCATTATTGTTGCGATACTGTCGTGGCGGTTCGCCTGGGTAGCCATTATTCTCCGAATGTATATAAAAGGGGGAAAGAGCCTTGTACGACTCTTTTTACCATCTTCTATTTTGCAAAGCGAGATATACATCCGCCATTGTCGAACCAGCAAGCTACCTTGTGAAGAATCCCATCCATCCGAAGTCCCTTACTTTGATTCAGGTTCGGTTTTAGTGTTTTCGTTCATCTTTTCACTTTCTTTTCTTCTCCTTTTGGTTATTTTGAAATGTCGACTTCTTCGGCATCTTCTGATGTTGGTAATGGGTCGGGGAGCCTTCCGGAAGCTCCTTCCTTGTCACAAACCCTAATTAGGGGTAGCACTTCCTCGGGGACTGAATCGGAGGAGACTCACTCTAGTCCCTCAGTTAGAATAGTTGATGCCTTCTCGGAGTCTAGGGATAGAGAGGGTGAAGTCTCGGGTCGGTCTTCTCAGGTAGAGAGTGCTGTAACATCCTCTTGGTTGGAGGTTATTAGGGAGAAGTATGAGATTCCTCCAAATGTCACCCTTAGGGCTCCTGATGACTTCGACTACCCTTGGGAAGTTCAGGATGGGGAAATTTGTGTTTATACCGCTTGGTTTGAGATGGGGTTACGCCTTCCTTTCCCTAGACTGCTTAGGGATTTTTTCTGTTGGTTCAATCTCTGCCCGGCCGATCTGCTTCTGAACAGTTGGAGGCACCTGTTAGGGTTTATGGCCCTAGGTCGCCTGAATGGTGTTGAGGTCTCCTTAGACTTGATCCGTAGCAAAATGGATCTTAAATATAGGAAGGCGGAGGGCCTCTACTATATGTCGTTTGACAAGGGCTTCCGGCCTTTGACTTTCGTGCCGTCCTCCAATAAATTTTGGAAGGATCGGTTCTTTTTTGTTGGTGGAAAATGGGAGGTGACCGACCCTGAGGACCAGTTCTCCACGTTCCCCCGGAGCACGGGGTTTATGGGTGAGACACCCTTTTCTTCTGTAATTTTGCTCTGTGCCTGTCCTTTGTGTATCTGACTGACCTTTGTTCAAAACTCTTTTATGTAGCCAAGAGCGTCAAGAAGAGGCCGCAATTTACCCCTGTTTTGAAAGACCAATACAAGAGACTCCTCCAGACTTCAAACCGGGATTACCGAGCCATTCTTCATTCAGGCCCTACAATGCCTCCCAAGGATAAGGGTGTTGTTGACGACGTCCTCAAATCCCTCGCTGGCAAATGGGGGTCGTCAAAGAAGAAGAGGGTGGCTAGCCAGCCCCCTCCCACTGCGTCTTCTTCGAAGAAGACGAGGACGACCGCCCCTTCCCCATCTGCGCTTCCCAAGAAGGGGGCGGTCTCCTCTGCTTCTCCTTCTTCCCGACCTCCTCTGCGGGGAGTTGTGATCAGGGAGCCCTCCTCTGCCCCTCAAAAGGGGGTGGTGATCGGGGAACCCTCTTCTGCCCCTCAGAGGGGTACGGCGGTTCTTCGGCCTGTCCCCTCTTCGGCCCAAAAATCTCAACAGAGGGGTAAGGCGAAGATGGGTACTGACATGCCTGATGGATACAAGGCCGTCCATCAGGCCATTGAAGATTTCTGGGCTGAGGCCCCTTGTACTGACATCCCTTCCTGCAGCACCAGGAAGGGTACTGAGAAGACTGTGGCCGGTGCCATGAGGGCTCATCTGAAGGTAACGACCGACCTTTCTGCTTTTGTGCTCTTCTTCCTTTTCCTCTTTACTGATACGTCTTCTTATTTTTGCAGACCCTCCATAGCTTGGCTGCTTTAATGGAGGCCACGGTGGATCTCCAGGCCGTGGAGAGGTTGGAGGAGGAGCTGGATGAAGCCAGGCTTCAGCTCGGTACGGCTCAATCTCAAGCCACCACAGCCGAGGACGAGCTGAAGGAGGCGAGGAATTGCTTCTCAATTATGGAATCCGAAAGGGATTCTATTAAACTTGAGAGGGATTCTTTGCGATCTGAACGAGACTCCCTTCTTCAGGACCTGACCAAACTGAAGGAGGAGAACAGTGCTCTTCAGTTTTCACTTGTTCAGAAGGTTGATGAGGCCAAGGTTGAGACCGAGGCCAGGTTGAAGACCGAGCTTGAGAAGATGGGTGATACTATTGCGCAGCTCGGTTATGACAACTTCAAGTCCAAGCTTCTTGCCAAGTACCCGGATATTGACCTGTCTGGGATTGACGACGATGACGAGGACGAGGATGGTGATCAGGACGACGGATCTGCAAGCCCCTTAGTTTAGGGAAAACTTTTGTAGTCCTGTTTCATCTTTTTGTAACCGAGCTCAAATATTAATGAAAATATCTTTTCTTCAGTTTTTGTCTCTATCTTTCTTTGATTGTTGGCAATCTTTGAATTCTGTTCTAAATATGTATCAATGTTTTGTGGTGTATGAACGGACTTCGGCCTTTGAGGCTTGTATTATGACCCAAGTAAACCTGCTCGGAACCCAAAGTATTGTTTTTACCGACCATGGGTTGTCTCCAGAACTAACTTATGGCAATCCTGAAGTAATGTGTAGTAATAACCAACTTATGCCGAACTCTTGGTATTGGAGGGGTTTTTGAATCATGGATTTTCTTTAAGAAAGATGACTTGAATAATAATTAATCAATCTGATCTCTGATTAACAGTCGTAGAAACTGGTACAAGACAGTTACTCTGATCTTTTAGAGCAGGAACCTGAGCTTGATCGCCGAACTGAGCGACTTGTATTTGTAAGGATTTTTTTGATGGTCAGTGTGACTGAGCATTTAGAGTTATCCTCGCCTGTTTATAACTGCCGGCACCTAGTTTTGTGTTCTTGCAATAGAACATCATCCTTATATATCAAGATAGATCAGACTTAGGGATTTTGTTTATTAAGATGGAACAGACCTGAGGTCTGTGCATTGAAACGTACCAGACCTGAAGTCTGTACATTAAGATGGACCAGACCTGAAGTCTGTTCATTGAAATGGACCAGACCTAAGCCGGTGCATTAAGATGGACCAGACCTGAAGTCTGTACATTGAAATGGACCAGACCTGAGCCTGTGCATTAAGATGGACCAGACCTGAGAGGTCTGTACATTGAGATGGACCAGACTTATAGTCTGTGCATTGAGATGGACCAGACCTGAAGTCTGTACATTGAAATGGACCAGACCTGAGCCTGTGCATTAAGATGGACCAGACCTGAGAGGTCTGTACATTGAGATGGACCAGACTTATAGTCTGTGCATTAAGATGGACCAGACCTGAGGGGTCTGTACATTGAGATGGACCAGACTTATAGTCTGTGCATTGAGATGGACCAGACCTGAAGTCTGTACATTGAAATGGACCAGACTTATAGTCTGTGCATTGAGATGGACCAGACCTGAAGTCTGTACATTGAAATGGACCAGACCTGAGCCTGTGCATTAAGATGGACCAGACCTGAGAGGTCTGTACATTGAGATGGACCAGACTTATAGTCTGTGCATTAAGATGGACCAGACCTGAGAGGTCTGTACATTGAGATGGACCAGACTTATAGTCTGTGCATTAAGATGGACCAGACCTGAGAGGTCTGTACATTGAGATGTTTCACGAAAGATGTTGAAATAAAAAGAAAGTACTTTATTGATAATATTTTCGCAAATGTTCCATGTTCCAAGGCCTGGGAACAGGTTTCCCATTCATGCTTTCCAACCAATAAGTGGTCGGTCTAACTGTTTTGATAATTCTGTAGGGGCCTTCCCAGTTCGGTGATAACTTCCCCATGGTGGGGTCCTTGGTGTTCTGGAAAACCCTTCTTAGGACGAGGTCCCCAACTTGGAAATTGGTAGGTTTGAGGCCAATTTTTGAGCGGTTAACCATCCTGCGCTGATATGCTTCCATTCTGATTACGGCCTGCTCTCTTCTTTCTTCGAGCAAATCCAAATTTTCTGCTAGTTGTTGGTCATTGGTCTCTTCGTTGAAAGCCTCAGCCCTTAAGGTCGGCATGCTGACCTCAACAGGGATTACTGCCTCAGTTCCGTAGGCTAGGGAGAAGGGAGTTTCCGATGTTGGAGTTCTCCTGGTTGTCCGGTAGGCCCAGAGTGCCCCAGGGAGTTCCTCGACCCATCCCCCTTTAGCTTCCTCTAATCTTTTCTTGAGAGCGTCGAGGATAGTTCGGTTGGTGACCTCGGCCTGCCCGTTGGCCTGAGGATGACCAGGGGAGGAAAAGTGCTGTTTGATGTTTAGGTCCTGGCAGAATTTCTTGAATATTTTCCCAGTGAACTGCGTGCCATTATCTGAGACGATCACATGAGGTATGCCGAACCTGCAGACTATATTTTTCCAAGTAAAACTCTTTATCTCTTTTTCAGTGATGCGAGTCAGTGGTTCTGCTTCGGCCCATTTTGAAAAGTAGTCAACAGCCACCAATAGGTATCTCCTGTTCGGCTTGGCTTTAGGTAATGGTCCTATGATGTCCATTCCCCACTGTGCAAAGGGCCATGGGCTAGTAATGGGGATGAGCTCATGTTGCGGCTGATGCTGATAAGGGGCGAACCTCTGGCATTTGTCACACTTTCGAGTATATTCCTTTGCTTCCTTCAGCATCCCAGGCCAGTAGTAGCCTTGGGTTAGAGCTCGGTGGGCTATGGTTCTCCCCCCATTGTGATTTCCACAGATTCCTTCATGGATTTCTGCCAAGACATATTGAGACTCTTCAGGTGCTAGGCATTTTAACAATGGCTGGGTGTAAGACCTTCGGTAGAGTTTTCCGTTAAGGACAAGATACCGAGCTGTTCTGATGCGGATTCTTTTTGCCTTATTTCTGTCCTCTGGGAGGAGTCCCTCCTCCAGGTACTGGAGTATAGGAGTCATCCAGCTCTGAGGCTGTTCCGTGACTTGGGTGACCTGGATCTCCTCGGTGCTAGGCCTTGGCTGGTGAGAGAACTTTATCGTTGACTCCACCCCCGTTTTCATGTGAGATGCCATGTTTGCTAAGGCATCGGCTCGGCTGTTCTGTCCTCTTTCTATTTTTTGGATTGAGAATGCTCGGAAGGAATGTTTTAGCAAGTTGACTAGTTCCGAATATCGGAGCATTCTTTCATCCTTGATGGCATATTCTCCTTGAACGTGGCTAACCACCAGTTGGGAGTCAGAAAATACCTCGAGGCTCTGTACCTCGCACTCCTGAGCTAGCTTCATTCCTAAGATAAGGGCCTCATATTCCGCTTCGTTGTTGGAGGCTCTGAACCCCAAGCTAATTGCCCTTTCGGTTGTAAGTCCATCAGGAGAGTGTAGTACTAGCCCTGCTCCGGCACCTCGGTCAGTGGATGATCCATCAGCATACAACTTCCAAGTCCCCACCTCGTCTGAGACTTGAGCTTTGCCTAGCAGCGCGGGAGTGAATTCTGCGACGAAGTCTGCCAAGGCTTGCCCTTTAATTGAGACTCGTGGAATGTAGGACAAATCGAACTCCCCCAGTTCCACTGACCACTTGACCAACCGTCCTGATACTTCTGGTTTTCTTAGGACTGCTTTCAGTGGGTAGGCAGTCGGAATTTCTATGGGATGTGCTTGGAAGTATGGTCTCAGCTTCCGTGCAGAAACTATGAGAGCAAGGGCTAGCTTCTCAATTTTGGGGTTCCTCTTTTCTGTGTCTAGTAATGCCTTGCTGACATAGAAGATGGGCCTCTGCACGCTCATGTCTTGCCTAACCAGTACCGAACTGACAGCGTTCTCAGAGACTGCGAGATAGAGAAGCAGCCTTTCTCCTTGGATTGGTTTTGATAAGAGCTCGGGCGAAGCCAAGTATCTTTTGAGTTCCTGAAAGGATTTTTCACACTCGTCAGTCCATTGCAAAGATTTGTTACCTTTCAGAGCCTCGAAGAAGGGTAGACACCGATCCGTGGATTTGGAGATGAATCTACTGAGAGCTGCTATCCGGCCGTTCAGAGCTTGAATGTCCTTTCGGGCCTTTGGGGATTTCAGTCCGATCAGAGCCCCGATCTGAGTCGGGTCTGCTTCTATACCTCTTTGAGAGACTATGTACCCAAGGAACTTCCCTTTTGTTACACCAAAGGTGCACTTTGAGGGATTGAGCTTCATTTTATATTGTCTGAGGATATCGAAGGTTTGCGCTAGGTGTTGGAGATGACTGCTCTTCCTTAGGCTCTTGACCAGCATATCGTCGATATAAACTTCCATAGTGCTGCCGATCAAGGAGCCGAACATCTTATTAACAAGACGTTGGTAGGTAGCTCCAGCATTCTTTAGTCCGAACGGCATCACTTTGTAGCAATAGAGACCTCGTTCGGTGATGAATGAAGTCTTCTCTTGATCGGGAGGATGCATCTGTATTTGATTGTACCCAGAATAAGCATCCATGAAGCTCATGAGCTCGTGCCCTGCAGTTGCATCGACTAACTGATCTATTCGTGGAAGAGGGAAGCTATCCTTTGGGCATGCTTTGTTGAGATCTGTGTAATTGACACAGACTCTCCATTTACCATTCTTCTTTTTGACCAGAACAGTGTTGGCCAACCAATCAGGATAAGATACCTCTCGTATCATGTTGGCGTTGAGCAACCTTTGAACCTCGTCGTTGATGACCTGATGCCGTTCTGGAGCGAGAGGCCTTCTCTTTTGTCTCACTGGTGGATGATCTGGATCCACCATTAGTCTGTGCGTGATCAGGTCGGGATCTATCCCTTCCATGTCGCTTGTCTCCCAGGCAAATACGGAGAGGTTTTTCTTCAAAAACTTGACCAGCTCATCCTGCTCGGCATGCGTCAGGTCGGGACCTATCTGCAGGTAACGTCCCTGATCCTCTGAGCTGACCAGGACTTTAATAGGCTCCCCTATAGGCTTGGCTCTGCTATCCCTTCCTCTGGGGCTCAATGGTTCTTCAATTTTGGAGGGACAGTCTTCTGCCTCGTGACAGCAAGGGTAGATTGCATCCTTGCACACACGGGCGTGCAGTAATTGCTATTTGGGGGCCTTAGCTTTGAGTGCGAGGGCATGGCACTCTCGGGAGGTCGGTTGGCATCCTCTGATGGAGTAGACTGTCTGATTGTGAACGTATTTTAAGCATTGGTGGAGGGTTGAGGTGACCGCTCCCATCTCATGTAGCCAGGGCCTTCCAATTATGACGTTGTAGGGAGATTTAGCTTTTATGACCATGTACTCGGCTATCGTGGTCTTCTGTCCGTCCCCTTCACCCGCAGTGGTGGCCAGATCGACCCTTCCTAGTGGAGTGTTAGTGTTTCCATCAAAGCCCGTCATGATTATGCTCGTGGGCTTGATGTTATTGGGGTCGAGCTTCATATGCTTGAAAGGGTCGTAGAACAGTACATTGGTCGAACACCCAGTGTCGACGAGAACTCTCCGGATATCGAAGTTGGCGATCTTAAGGGAGATAACCAGGGCGTCGCTGTGAGGACAATGAACTCCCCTAAGGTCGTGATCCGTAAATTGGATTTCCGGCAACGGCTTTAACCTTTTCTCCAAGTTAGCGACCTGCATGATGTTGGGAGCAGACCTGGCCTCTCGAGCATATCGTTTCCTTGACCTGTTAGAGGTGCCTGTTGCAGGGGAATCTGCGTGTAGGACATAGATCACCTGATTGTTCTGTCGTGGGGGTTCGTTCCTGCCTCCTTTCTGCTCCTGCCTCTGGTCGGTTTTTCTCTGCTGGGGTCGTTCGTCACGGGGGTTCTGTCCTCCGTCCTGCTTGACGAACTCCTGCAGCCTTCCTCTCCTTATTAGCTGCTCAATCTCATGCTTGAGAGCTTTGCAGGTATTGGTTGTGTGCCCTCGGTCTTTGTGAAAGTCACAATATTTGGTCTGATCTCGATAGCTGGGGTCTCCTTTCAAAGGCTCCGGCCATCTCATATTTTCTCGAGATCTTACTTGTTTCAATATGTTGTACGGAGAGGCGTTTAGAGGAGTGAAGTGGTTGAATTCCCTTAGTCCAGAATTGAAGGAGGTTCTGGGGGCCCCCCTTTTTTCCGGGCTCCTGACTCTCTTCCTGGCCGAGCTGGTGTCCTTCTTTTGACTATCTTTCTTGTGATCGTCTTTCTGAGCTTGCTCTTTGACCTTTCTAGAGGTGTCCCTGGCCTCCTCTAGGTTGATGTACTTCCTTGCACGGTCCATGAGTGCTGCCATGTCCGCAGGGGGACTTTTGGTCAGGGAGTCTCTAAACCCTCCTTGAGCAAGTCCAGCGGCTAGAGCAGCCACTAGGAAACCGGGGCTGCAATCTGTTACCTCAGTGAGCTCGGCGTTAAAACGTGCTATATACCCCCTGAGCGATTCTTCCCTCGTTTGCTTTATGTTCAGAAGGAATTCCGGACCCTTTCTTAGCCTCCTGCTAGTCATGAATCTGTCCAAGAACCTTCTGCCGAGCTCATAAAAGCCAGATACTGAGTTCGGCGGGAGGTGGTGGAACCACTTTAGGGCGGTACCATTGAGGCTGGTCACGAACGTTCTGCATAAGAAGGCATCAGAAGTGCCGTGCAAAGCCATGGTGTGCTGGTAGTGGGAGAGGTGGTCCCCCGGGTCCCCAGTCCCATCATAAGGGGTGAATTTAGGGACGATAAATTTCTTGGGTCTTTCCTCGGCCATGACAGCATTGGTGAACGGGGTGGCCGACCTCCCGAGCAATCTGACCAGCTCGTCCTGTTCTGGATACTGGGCACCCCTTATGATAGCAGTACGGTCTATTGATTCAGCAACTTCTTCGGCTCTTACTGACCCTCTTGGTAAAACGGGTTGCTGCGAGGCAGGTCTCACGGCCTCAGGGCCTATATGGGTAGGCTGATCTTGGCCCGCTACTGGGGGGTTGTTCTGATTCTCTGGTACTGGTGGTACAGGAACTACTTGAGGAGGTGATCCTTGTGGAACGTAGTTTACTCCCGAGGCCCCCGGGACGGGGGGTCGGGTAGTACTTCGATAATGGACCTCCGGGACAAAGGCGGGAATCCCTCGACCGGCTGCCGACGACGGCTGGGGGTCTATATGAACACCGGCGGCCGCAGGAGGCTGCTGCTGTTGAGTGACAACGGGTGGATTTTGAGGATTGGTTTCATGATTCTGGGTGAACATTGCCAGGGTCCTGGTCATGGTCAAAAGCTGTTCCCGTAGCAACTGGTTCTGCCGCCTAGTTTCGATTAGTTCTTCATGTGCAGGGTTATTCCCTCGCCCTCTTCCTCGTCCAGCAGTTGGTTGAGGATGAGGGTTTTGAGTGTTATTCCTGGGTCGCAAGTTGGGAGCCATAATCCCTCTAATAGACGAAAGATGAGCTTAGATTGAGTAGAGCACTTGGTGATTGTCGTTTCCCACAGACGGCGCCAAACTGATGCTGCACTTTTTGGCCCACGTGAGATCCAAGTTCGGCTCCCTGCGAAACACTCGAAACAGAAGATCAGAGGACCACCGGGTTGGCTCCGGCGGTAGCCGCTCCGATGCTTAAGTCAATAAATTGAATTGAAAGACTCGTAATGAAAGCCAAAATAATGAGCATGAAAATAAAGCGTACCTTTAGGGTTGAATTTATAGGCAATATCTCTCCTAAGTTGATTAGGATTTGGAGCCATGAATATAGGGATTGGATCTCTGGAGATATCAGTTACCTTGTTGAATATGGTAACTTAGTGTGGCAGTTTCCTTGTTGGAGATAGCTTCCTTATTTCCTACTTGGTGCTTACTGAAGCGATGATTAGGTCTGATCATTGATGTGTTGTATTGCAAGCTTGCATCTATACAAGTTAGTCTTTATGGGAGAACTGTCTTGCTTTGATACTATGAGCTCGGCCCATGTAGGTTATGCCCTTGACTGACTGAGGATGAGATGTATGACCGGGCATGTACTAAATGGCCGAACACAGATTATAAGGCCGAACATGAACTAAGCGACCGAGCACAAGTTATGTGGCCGAGCCCGAGCTGGGCGACCGAACACAAGTTATATGGCCGAGCCTGAGCTCTATTATGGGTCATGAACCGATCTTGCAGTTGCACGTGTCATGCAGTGGTTGGTGTGTCACATAGTGGTATATCATATATATATAATATTAATTCACGATAATAAATATGAGAAAGAATGAGGATAAAGATAAGTGACAAGGGAATGATGTGTTTATATGCAAGAAATTGTATAAACTATAACAATATGGAAAATAAATTAAAAAAAAAATAGAGACAGTAAAAAAAAAAGGGAAAGGATGAAATGGGTAATTTTTTGTTATAAAATTCTTGTTTTAGCTACAAGAAACCAGTATATTATTTTTCTGCCATGATAAAAGAATGATTTTAAAATTAAAGTCAAAAATTGGAGAGATTTAAGAGAAAAGAAACTTAACTTTATGAATTTTTTAAAATGCAAATCTATTCTTAAATGTAAATTTTAAAAATTAGATTTATTGTAATAAAATGGTTATAATTGTTAAATAATTTATATACAATTTTTTTTCTTTTCTTTCTGATTGAACATTCAAACAATGTAAAAGTAATCAATTCCTTTCCTTCTCTTATCTTTTCTTTTATATTTTGCGTTATTTTCCGGTCTTTTCTTTCCATAACTTTTGAATAAATCATAACTTTTTAACTTTTGACTAAAGGTGCAACACAGACGAGAGAGGCCGAGGCAAGCTTGAACTGAAACATTTCCAAGTCCAGCCCAAGTTCTGTGACAATTAGCTCGGGCGTAACTTTGAGCCCGAGCTACCCAACCTGAACCCGAATTAAAATCTCTAAGTTTCGAATTGAACCCAAACCCGATAAATTTTTAATTCTCAATAAAAGCTAACAATCATTTCTTTTATTTTGTAGACCATGTAAACCATGAAAAACCATTACTTAAAACATTAAAAAATAGCAATAAAGCAGGAGATCGATATATGCATACGTAAATGAATGGTGGATATTCATTTTACTATTAATCAAATGATTTATAATTTTTATACTAAAAAAGATACAATAATAGGGATTGGGTTAAGGCCGAGCTCTAGTTCCTCGTGCTTACGCCCACACCCACCCAGCTCAAATTGAATTCGATTTTAAATATTTAAACTCAAGCCTAATCTTAAAAATAAAAAATAAAAATTTGTCCAAACAAAAAAAGAATTCAAATTAAACTTGGATTAGCCAGCTCGAATTGTAACCTTACTTTTGACCCATATCTCTAAATTCACTGACAAAACCATGAAATTCATGGCATGAATCTTTTAGGAGATGACCTGTAAAGTAAATCCTGAGGAATCTAAACAGAATCCAATCAATCTTCACTAATTACTAATTAGACATTATTACATAATAAGAGGATTTGGGTCTAAGGGATCAGCACCTATACTTTTTAAATAATTAGATAAAGAGACATTAATCGTACCTGTTTGGAAGAGGCCACTTAGTTCAGTAGAATGCATGTGAACGGTTATAAATCTTTGAATATTTAATAAATTGATTTATATTTATTATTAAAAATATTTAAAATCTTAACAAAATCCAACAATAGAGATTAGTTTTTTTCAAAATCACAAAGTTTGCCTCTAATATGCCTTTAGTGAAACCAAACTTTGTGCACAAGCAAAAGAAAAAGTAAAACAACAAATTGTAAAATTGATTCTTTTTTACTATTCCTACTCCACATATAGTTAAAATGATACTTTACTAAATGAAATTACAAAATTATCATTAATTAAAAATTAATTTATAATGTATAAAAATGATTTAATACTAGTAACATTTTATAAACGAGTAACCCTTTTAAGAGTTTCAAAATGTGAATAACAAGCCCATTGATTTAATATATATATATATATATATATATATATATATATATTATTGTGTGAAAACAATCAAACAAATAATAAATCGATTTTAAATAAAAAAAAAATAAACAAAAACACAGAATTTATGTGGTTCGGTAAGATATCTACATCTACTACTGGTAGAGCGATGATCAATTTATATATATATATAGACACACACACAGATATGCCCTTGCACTTGTCAACCATTACTTTGTTTTTGTCCTGTTGCAAATAGTTTATGGATTAAAAGTGGACAGATGCATCTCTAATTTGTTAATAGCAAAGGTGCTCATGACAAAAAAAAAAAACAGAAGGCGCAATAACTTTCTTTTTCCTAGTTTTAGTTCCTATTAAATTAACTTTCGGCTTTTGGGATGTAGCTGGTAAATATTCTTTAGATGCACTTAACCAATCCATTTTCGTGTAATCCAACCATATTTAAACATCAGTCAATCACATATCTCAAAGTACATCTACCAAATATAAAGATGCATCTTAATTAACTCTAAAGATAGGTTTTATGTGCCAAATGGCACAGTGTTCAACCTAACATGGTGTTAATTAGTTTTAAATTCAAATATTTATTAAGAGTAATGTTAGTCTAACATTAAAATTTTATTAAAAGTATTTTTCTTTATGAGTTGATAGTGTTATATTAGTCAATTAATACAAATGGTCAATTCATGAAGATAAACATTTTTTATAAAAAATTTAAGTAAACTTAGCATACATGATCTACATATTAAATAAGTTAAACATATTGATATGATTAACTTGTTTAATTTAAATTTTATTTTTTAGTTTAATAATCTTCAAATTTGATAAACTTAAAATGTAAGACAAAATAAAACAGAAATCTCCTTTTATAAATGAAAAAAAAATTCAAACTTTGGTAGACCTTAGATATGAGACCAATTATTTTTGCATTTACACGTATTAAATCTACAACCCTCTAAACGGGCTAACATGACTAACATGTTGATTCATTTATTATAAATTAATTTATGTTCAACTCAAATTCGTTAATTTAATATGTCAAAAATTGACACCCTTACTTCACTTCTTCTTCTTTTTCTTTTTTTTCTTTATTTTTTGAGATGGGGTGGGGGTTCAAGTTCAAACTACCTTAGGCCAAAAACAAAGTTAAACCAAACATTCCCTAAAAATGAAATGATTCAAATATAAGCATCTGTTCTGTGTATAGGTTCAAATAAAAGAAGAAAAAAAATGTAGAACTTATTTATTTTCTTTACTGCTACGTTTGATTAGAAACTAGAAAGAGACAAATGCTAGAAAATGAAAATAACAAAAACCAAAGTAAATAGGAAAGTGAAAAAACAATAATATCTTTTTATATCTGTTTGCTTATGGATAAAAATTTATTAATAAAATTGCAAGAAAATTATATGTTTTGATTTGAAATTATATCTAAGTGAAAAGATTGTCTAAATAATCCTTATTCATATCTTTCTAATGCATAGAACAGTGATATGTTATACTTTTTATTCCTAGTTACATCTTTTTGTATGTGTGTGTGTGTGTGTGTGTGTGTATATATATATATATATATACACACACACAAAGAAAGATTATGATAGTTTTAGATAGATAGAGAGAGAGAGAGAGAGAGAGAGATGTTGGATTCAATAGAGATTTATTTTTACGAAGTGTTTAAAAAATTTAAGATGAATTACTCTTATCCATATAAGAAGATAAATTCTCTAAAGTTACAACATGTCATAAATAAGAAATAATATGATAAATATATAAATTACATTAATCTTGTTTCAAAAAAGTTTTTTTAACAATTTATGATTATAAATTAGGGGTTCAAATATATAACAAACAAAGAAAAGGCTATTTCTTATTGGATGAAAAGAGATAAGGTGAAAAAACAAAGTGTATAAACTGGGAAGTCAGATTAAATACAGCCACTTTCACTCGGAAAAATAGATTTTTCTATGATTTTTGCAGGTAACATATTGTCATTATTTTTGAAAAATCATACCATTACATTCATCCGAATTTTTCAAAATTTACTCCTTTTTCTAGCCAAATTCTTAAAAAGAACACTACTAATCAAACGGAGTCTACAAGTTATATATATGTATGTATGCATGTATGTATGATACGAAACAATCAAAGTGCTCCAACAGTCCAATCAAGAGATTTTCAATAACTCATAATGCAAATTAAAAAAATAAATTAAATGTTAAATTTTTTTATTTTTTGGAAAGAAAGAAGGAAATTGAATGAACGTATCATTGATCCAATGCTTTTTGGGTTGAAAATGAAACTCTGTTCTGTGCAAATGATCCACGTTAACAGCACTAACAGACTGTAAATTCATATACTTCTTATGGGACGCTTCAACGGCGCCATTGTTGAGTATCAGAGAATATAATACCAGAGCAAGCAAAGCCAAAAGAAACTTTCGCACCTCCATTATGTTTTGTCAAAAACCATGAAGAAAAAATAACCAATGAAATAGATATATAGAGAGAGAAAGAGATATGGGTGAATCTGAAGATTTCAGTTGTTTATATAGAGGACGGTGGTGGATGTTGATAAAGACACGGATAAAACTGTATAAGCTTGCTTATTTAGGAGACAGTTGTTTTGGGGGAAGTTTTTTTATATATTTTAAATTTCTTTTTTTTATTTTTTTTTTTCAATTTCTTATCAACACTTAGTTTTTATTTTTTGCATTTTTAGATATTTTTTCTGAGATAGATGAAGGAAAAGCAACCTTAACAAACAATCAGAACTAGAGTCATGCATAGAAAAATCTATTTTTTTATTTTGATTAGGTCAACTTATGTGACCCATGAAAAAAGTATTATAATTAATGCATTTTAACATTACATGTATTAAAATAAAAAAATATACATGTTAATAGAGAATTAGAATATTATTCTTTTCTTTTTCAACATATAACTTTATCGAGTTTGTATAAACTTTTAATTGGTGGCTAAAAAATATTATTGTATAGCTAATTTATGCAATACAAACTCTTTTATTATTTTATTTTATGTAATTGGAGTGAGGTGGGTGTCTTTACTCAAAACCCAACATGATGAACATAACTTCTTTGACACTCATCTCATTATAATTGCAGCATGATGGATAAAATTGTCATTCTCATTGTGCAATCAACGTTGCAAGAATATATTAACAAAAGGGTCTACTTGGGAGAGCTCGAGAATTAATTTTGAATAATTGATCATTAGGGAATGAATTTTAGAAAAAATTTATGACATTATCTGAAGAAAAACAGAACTACGAAATAAAGAGTGCCAGGGAAGAATTGTATTCTGTATTGATGATTTTACAAAGACCGAAGGGTGCTATTTATACAAGAAAAAAAAAACCAATTAAGCGCTGCAATCATGCTAGACAAACATCGTGAGATCAGCCCGTGTCTGCTATTCTTTTCTTCTCAAGTTTTACCGTTGTGTTGACCTCAGTCACATTTGGAAGCACAGCTAGATACTTGGATCTCTGTTTGCTGTATCTTCTCAACACTCCCCCTCAAGTTGGAGTGGATGTTAATGACACCCAACTTGCCAAGAAGGTAATTGAACTGTGTGGGACTAAGTGCTTTGGTAAAAAGGTCTGCAGGTTGTTGGCTTGTTGGCAAGTAGTTTGTCTGAATGACTCCATTTTGAAGCTTTTCTCGAATTAGTTGACAACTTATTTCAATATACTTTGTTCTCTCATGAAACACTGGATTTGAAGCTATGTGAATAGCTGCCTTGTTGTCACAATATACCTTAACGGGTTGTGGGTGTGCTTCATTGAGATCTTACCAACAGCTGCTTTAGCCAAGTGATTTCACAGCAAGTTGAAGCCATGGCTCTATATTCTGCTTCAGCCGAAGATCGGGAGATTGTTGTCTGCTTCTTGGTCTTCCAAGAAATGGGTG
The DNA here is from genome assembly GCA_008638375.1 of Nyssa sinensis. Lineage (NCBI taxonomy): Eukaryota > Viridiplantae > Streptophyta > Magnoliopsida > Cornales > Nyssaceae > Nyssa > Nyssa sinensis. The sequence goes on along the minus strand of CM018051.1, from coordinate 6,049,113 downwards.
ACTTTCCCAGCAAAATGCAATATCCTGTGACGGAACGTCGAGTGTCTTTGCAACGGGCCCAATCGGCATCACAAAACGCATACAGTTGGGTATTGCTGAAGGCTGATAGTGAAATCCCTTGTCCTGGTGATTGCTTGAGATACCGCAATACTTTGTGTGCTGCATCTAAGTGAGAAGTTCGCAGTCTATCCATGAATTGACTCAGTACCTGGACTACATATGCCAAATCTGGCCTAGTGATGGTCAAATATAAATAATTTTCCAACCAATCGCCGATATAAAGAGGGTTCTGGGATAAGTTCTCCATCAGATTCGCTTAATGCCAGATTTTGCTCCATGGGTAAAGTTGCTGGCTTAGCCCCAAAGAATAATGTTTTCTTCAAGAATCTCCAAGGCATATTTTCTGTGTGAAAGAAATATTACATTCTTCAATCGAGCCGCCTCAATCCCAAGAAAGTACTTCAAAGACCCAAGATCCTTGAGTTTGAAGCAATCTCCCAAGTATTTCTTCAGCTCACATATCTATTCAAGATTGTTTCCTGCCTAAGATGATATCATCAACATACACCAACACAATTGTGAAGCCTGTTCTTATGGGATCGGAACGAACAAAGAGTAGTCTGTCTTAGATTGCCTATAGTCAAGCATTTATAAGAGTTGAGGAAAGCTTAGCATACCATTGCCTTGATGCTTGTTTGAGACCATATAAAGATTTGTTCAACTTGCAGACTCGACTCTCCCCCTTTCGTTCGAAACCAGGGGGAAGGTGCATGTAAACATCTTTATCAAGATCACCATGAAGAAAAGCATTGTTGATATCGAGTTGGTGAAGATGCCAGTTGTGGATAGCAGCAAGAGCTAAGACTGTGAGAAACGGTGACCATTTTGGCAACAGGGGCAAAAGTCTCTGAATAGTCAATGCCCTCCTTTTGATTGTAACCTTTGGGCAACGAAACGAGCTTTATATCGTTCTACAGAACCATCTGGATTATATTTGATCTTGTACACCCATTTGCACCCAATGGGTTTCTTATGTGGAGGAAGAGATGTTAGGGTCCAGGTATGATTGGCTTCAAGTGCATCAATCTCAATTCTCATAGCATTACGCCATTTAGGCTCCTGCATGGCCTGCAAGAAAGACTAGGGTTCTTTCACTAGGGAGATAGTAGTAGTAAAAGCACGATGATTGGGAGAAAGGTGATCATATGAAAGAAATTGGGAAAGAGGATAAAGAGTACCTGAGGAACGAACAATGGCCGAGTCAGATGTCGGAGTGGGGCGAGACGAAAGGGCCGGCCTGTTCAACGTGGAAATCCCTCAAGTACGCAGGTAGCTCAATCTGTTGTATGGAACACCGAACTGGACGATCCGGGAAGAGAAGGGAAGAAGTGTGATTATGTAGGTCATGATGTGTTGGAGGGGAGAGAAGGTCGAGAGAGTCAAAAGGGTGCGGTAAAATAAGAGAAGGTGACTCGGAAGGAGAATGTTGAAAGGGAAAGTGATCTTCATAGAAGACGACATCACGAGAGGTAAATGTGTGGTGAGTATGAAGATCATAAAAAAGGTAACCCTTCTGGCCATGTGGATACCCAAGGAAAATGCAAGGGGTTGCTTGAGGATCGAATTTAGAGACGGGTTTGAAATGAGTAGGAGCATAACACAGGCAACCAAAAACTCAGAGATGTGTGTATTGAGGGGGTGAATGGTAAAGCTTCTTGTAAGGAGATTGCCCATCTAAGAGAGGAGTAGGTATCCTATTGATCAAATAAACTGCTGTAAGGACAGCTTCCCCGCTAAAATGTTTAGGTAAGTGTGCTTGAAAGAGTAAGGCACGGGAGACATTTAAGAGATGTCGGTGTTTACTGCTCAACTACCCCATTTTGTTGGGGAGTAGATATGCAACTGGTCTGATGAATAATTCCTTTTTCTGAGTAATAAGAGGGCATGTCAAATTCTTCCCCATTATCACTATGAATGATTTTAACTGTAGCAGAAAATTGTGTTTCAATCAGGCAAAGGAAATTCTGAAGTAGATGACGGTTATCAGATTTATGATGGATTAAGTATACCCAAGTGCATCTAGTAAAGTCATCTACGATAGTAAGAAAATAATGGGCACCAGATAGAGAAGCAATATGATAACCTCTCCAAATATCCATATGCAGTAATTCAAAAGGTGCAACAGTAAAAATAGAACTAGAAGGAAATTCAAGACGTGTCTGTTTAGCCAATGGGCAAATAAAACATGTATCTAATTTAGAACAAGAAATGTCAGACACATTATTAGAAAGTTGAGACAAGATTTTATTAGAGAGATGTCCGAGTCGACGATGCCAAACTTGAGAAGTAGCCACCTGACACCGAGCAGGCTTGGTTTTGGTGAAGTACTATAGGCCGTTCCGCTCAGTTCCCACCCCAATCATCTTCATCGAGCGTAAATCCTGAATAATTCAAGAATGAGGAAAAAAAAAAAAGAATTAGGTAGTTTAAAGTATCACAAAGTTGGTGGACAGAAATAAGATTAAAATGAAATGAGGGGACACATAAAACATTTGTTAAAATGAGGGAAGAAGAAAAAACAATGGATCCAATGTAGGAAACAACTGTTTGGGATCCATAGGGGAGTTGAATAGTATGATCATGGACTGGAACAAAATAGGTTAAATCAGCCGGAGAACAAACCATTTAGTTAGTGGCTCCACTGTCAAGAATCCATAAAGTATCAGGAAAGGGATTGGAAGGTATACCTGACAAAGAATTCTCGATGTTACCTACATGGTTAGCCATGGATAAGGACTGGTTGGCATTGTTAAGCAGGGTGAGTAGTTGTTGGCATTGATCAAGTGTGAAGGGAAGGCTGTTGGTAGGTGATTTGTTGTCAACGGAAGAAACATGATGGGCACTTGCTTTGTGGTTGGAACCAGTCTTGCGAGATCCAGACGGAAACCCATGAATGAGGTAACAGCGATCAATAGTGTGACCATCCTTGTAGCAATGGGTGCACTTTAGATGCTTCTTTCATGAAGGAGCTCTATTGTTTGGTGAAGGGAGGATTCCTTTGGCAGCCAAGGCAACTCCATCAATGGAGGGCGAGATTTGAATGCTACGTTAACATTCTTCTTGAAGGAAAAGGCCATAGATGCGATTAATCGATGGAAGTGGATCCATCAAGAGGATTTGTCCACGAATCGCAGTATAAGAATCGTTGAGCCCCATTAGAAACTTCATAGTGCGTTGATACTACTGATATGGACCTACCCCTTCTTGAAGAAGATGGGATTGTAAAGACGAAAGCTCATCCCATAATGTTTTGAGTTTGGTGAAGTATGTGCTTACAGAGGTAGTGCCTTGAACAAGAGTATGGATGTCTTGTTCAAGTTGAAACATCCGAGGACCATTAACTTGTGAAAACCGCTCCTTCAATTCAACCCAGATATTTCATGCAATATTACAGTAAAAAACTGCTTGCTGAAATTTCTTTAGAAATAGAATTAAACAGTCAAGCTTTTACCATATTGTTGCAGCGTATCCATTGTAGTAGCTCTGCAGCGGAAGAATTGGAAGGTTTGGAAATGGTGCCATCGATGAAACCCAATTTCTTCTTTGTGCTGAGAGCGATGAGCATAAATTGGTGCCATGAGTTGTAGGTGGTCTCCGTCAATGGTTGTGAGACTAGTGTCACCCCAAGGTGATCAGAAGTGTTGAGATATAGGTAGTGGCTGGGATCATCAAAACTTGGAGAAGTTTTTGAGCTTTGGGAGCCTTCAGTTTTACCTGTCATAGAAAAAAAATTGGAGAGTTTTTTTTTTGTGTTTTTTTTTTTTTTTTGAAAAACAGATCGGATCAGACCAAAAGAATAGACCCGGGGTATGAAGGCCTAAGAGTTATTGGATTAAAGCTAGATGAAAGGATAGTACCTTTTGTTGATTATGCATGCCAGTGGCGTATTGCAGATCAAGGTATAATGGCCACTGGAGCAATCAATGTCTTAAGTGGATCAAGTAGGCTGTGCGCAAGTTGTTGGAACTGGATTGTATGTGGGCTAGGCTGTGTAAGCGGGCCTGTAGGATGTGGTTCAAAATAGAAAAGGTTCTGGGTTGGTTTAAGAGTGGGCTTGGTTTAAGTGGATCAAATAGGCTGTGCGCAGCTTGTTGGAACTGGATTGTATGTGGGCTAGGCTATGTAAGCGGGCCAGAAACACAAAGCACAGGCTGCGTGACGGAGGCCACGTGATCTTCTTCCTTCTCAACAATTCTAAATAGTGAATACCCAAATGGGTTCCAGTTGTTCGATAGAATGATGGAGAGAAAAGAAAAATGAGCAAGGGTTTTGGAATGGTCCCTTTGTTTGACAAAAAGGAAATCGACTTTGATGGAAAAAAAAAAAAAAACAAACGCCAATCAACTCATAACAGTCACGTTGTTGAACAATCGATTCCAACAAGAATTCTGTATATGATCAAGAACAAAAAGAGGATGAAAGAAGATTTTACCCCAAGGAAAAACCTTGCTCTAATACCATGAAGAAAAACAGAACTACGAAATAAAGAGTGCTAGAGAAGAATTGTATTCTGTATTGATGATTTTACAAAGACCGAAGGGTGCTATTTATACAAGAAAAAAAAATCAATTAAGCGTTGCAATCATGCTAGACAAACATCGTGAGATCAGCCTGTGTCTGCTATTCTTTCCTTCTCAAGTTTTACCGTTGTGTTGACCTCGTCACGTTTGGAAGCACAGCGAGATACTTGGATCTCTGGTTTTGCTGTATCTTCTCAACATAATCGGATTGTTATTTGGTTGTTTAGTAAAAATTGTGTACAAATGATTATGTATTGTGAATCTTTCTTTGAATATATTGAGCGATATACAAGTGATGGGCTTTAAGAGTAAAGCCCGTAAAAAGCCAAAAGTATTTGACGGGCTTTTTATATTTTACAAAACTCTATTTTCAAATGGGATTTGGTGAATCCCATGTGTAAAACGTGATTTTGGAAGAAAAAATTATTAAACTCCTATAGTCACTACAAGAAAAAGGCTTTATTCCGACACCATATGCGGTCGAAATAACCCACTTCGCGTCGGAAATAATCTTTGCCGACCAATAATAAACGTCGCCAAAATGAGTCGGTAATAAAATGGTCACAAAAAAGATTACCGACGAAAATATTGTAGCGTCGAAAATATTAACTATTACCGACTCAATTAAGCGTCGGAATAAAATATTATTTCCGACCATATCTTTCGTCGGTAAAAGTGTATTACCGACGATATCTATTGTCGGTAAAACTTTATTTTCGACCACATCTATCATCGGCAAAAGTTTATTTCCGACCATATCTTTAGTCGGTAAAAGTTTATTTTCGACCATATCTTTAGTCGGTAAAATAAGGAATGCTGCCTTTGAGTTACATGTCAAAATTCAAGACCTCTCTATTCAAACAATAAAGCTGCTCTCTATTGATAAGAATCGTTACTGTTGATTAAAACATTCAACTAAACAGCAAAGCAATGTACAAACATTCAACAAAACAGCAACCAAACCACAATACCAACTCAAGGGAACAAAACAGAGGAACCTAAACAACTCAAAGAGAACTCCAAACAGCTCAAACAACAAAGAGACAGCAGAGGAAGAAGAAACAAAAAATTCCTAGAGGAAACCCATTTTTCTCCATAAAGAACTCCCCAACATGAGAGAACTGTCCCCACGTTCTATTTTCTTTTCCCTCTATATCAGTCATCGCAGTCCATTAATTAAATTGAGAGAGAACGCAATATAATAGTTAGCTAAATATCACATTCATGTCACCCACAAAATTAGGGAGAGAATCACGAAATCCATATGGAGCTACAATATATTTACATTCCAAAATTAGTGTTTTTACATTTTACTTTCTCTCCATCACTCATCTATATCAGTATCATCATGAGTTGACAACTGATTTTCTTCATCATTACAATAATCTATCAATGTATCGTCATCTTCATCACTTGTATCATCATTGATGAAAGTAGAATCAGTCTGATTTGACTCCACATTGATGACAACCTGTAAAGTGTCAACTTGAAAAGCTTCAATGTCAGTCCTAATCCAAGATGATGATCCGATCGCACTGCCATCATTTTCATTATCAATAGCTTCAAAAGATCGATGACGTTTCAAATCCTCATAATATGCTGATTTATGTCCTTCATTCTTCTGAAATCCATTGTGCTGCAAGGTATACTCAATAATTTTTTTTTTTTTTTGGCAAGTGAACAACCTACCTGCTTCCTTCCCTCTATTTTTTGCCATCCAGATGTAGAGGCATTCATGGCCCAAAAACAGAGCGAAGTGACATAACAGGTCTCATGCAGCCAATCCCAAAGGAACAAAAACTTTGTTGAGTTAATTGTGCAAGATAAAATATTAGTACAATGGACTTTCACGAAATTAGGGGCTGTTTTGATTCTTCTAAAAACGAAAAAATATTTTAAGTTCAATAATTTTATTTTAAGTGTGATGACCTATATTAGACCATGCTGGATGCCCCTTTTTAAATATTGAATGGTGAAGGGACTTTTTGACACAAAGCCAATGGAGCCCAGTGGCCGTAGGGACTCAGTTTGAAAACTCTGCATTTGAATTATTTGATTTAAATTGTTTGCTAAAGGAAGCAATCTGTGTCAAAACTATCAGATTCTGCAGTGTTGCTAAGAAGCATTATATTTGACTTATCTATATGAAAAGCAACATTTGAAAATTAATTGGATTTCACAAAAGATTTTTAACACAGAATGACTGTCCAACCAAATTTAGTCATATTATGAATTTTATTATATTGAGTGATGTTGTAGCTAGTATATAGTGATTTGTATATAGCTAGTATCGACTTTCTTATGTTTGAACTCTAGAACTAGTGACAAAGATTTAAAATTTCATATTTTCCATAGTATTTGAACTCTAGAAATTTAGCTAATTCAATTGGAGCCATCTCAAAACAAACACAGCAAAGAATTGTAAAACAAATTATTCAAGCAGATGGAATATCAATGTATTATTAGGGATAATTTGTTTCTGATGTGCCTATTCATAATAATCAATATTGAGGATACCTGTAGCAGTTTAGCAGATGGAAAATATGAATGGATTAAACTGGATAGATATTTTTTGTTTGTTCTTTTTTAGTTGGCTTGTTAATTTGTTTTTGAAACAGTAGAACACACACACAAACACACACACACATTTCTACTTTACAGGGATCTCAAACACACGCCCAAATTTTAGGGGGGTTGTGCGAATCAATTTTCTAAATGTTACATGCTCTAGAGCCGATGTTGATCAGATTTGGAGATAAAGAATAATTGCACAAAAAAAAATTAAATAAAAGAAGAAGAAGAATAAGAGGAGAAGGAGGCATACCTGGCTTTGGGGAGAGAGAGAGAGTTGTTGACGATGCAGAGGACTTTAAATCGATCAGGCGACGACGACGCGAGAGGGGCTTGCTTCGACAACGACTAAGAAAATCTCCTTCACTTTGTGCCCTAAGTCTCTCTACGACGAAGAAGACGAAGGCAGAACACTGTTATTTTTTTGTGGATCTAGAGGGGAGAGATCGGCGAGAGACAGAGACAGAGAGATTAGAGATCAAAGAGAGGCGCGAGGTTGACAGTGGCTAGACAGATGGAGGCGCGAAGTTTTGAGCAAAACAGGTTATTTCCTACCAAAAAGATGGTCGGTTGTAGTTACTTATTTCCGACACAGACTAGTTTGGTCGGTAATAGTAATTTTTTCCGACAACTACTAGCGTCGGAAAATATACTTTAGTAAATTTAGTTATTTTCGACTTGTAAAATGGTCGATTATATTTGATTATTTCCGACACAGCATATTTTGGTCGGTAATAGTAATTTTTTTCGACGATTAATCGCGTCGGAAATAACCTTTATTAAATTTAGTTATTGCCGACTTATAAAATGGTCGATTATAGTTGATTATTTCCGACACAACATATTGTGGTCGGTAATAGTTAATTATTTCCGACACACAGTAGTTGTGGTCGGTAATAATTAATTATTTCCGACTCATAGTAGTTTTGGTCAGTAATAATTAATTATTTTCGACGGTCGGCTAAAATGCGTCGGAAATAAGCTCATTTCTTGTAGTGACTTTTAATAAGATTCGATTTTGGGGGTACAAAACCACATTTTAGGGGGTTGAAACACCGCCAAACACTCGCAAAGAGTAGTTCTATCCATTCAAAATTCTAAATTAAATGGATAAATCGATTAGATATAATGACATATCATATAATTTAATAAAAGTATAGAGGTAAGTTCTCATATATCTAATTAGTTTATCATTTCAATTTGTTGTTCCAGAGTTTTCACTAATTAGTTTATTTATAAGTAACTGGAATGTTTGTGGATAGTTCTAATTATATATGAAGTAATTTAATTGAATTTTAGTGCAAATAAATGTCCTTAAAGTGGGATTAGATGTTCTTGTAAAATTTAGATTTACAATATTACATATATGTGTGTGTGATGTGTGTGAGAGAGAGTGGTGGCCAAAAAATAAAGAACTGTGGGCATTTGTGGCCGTGGGGTGTTGGGAAAGATTGTCAAAAGTGGTGCATGAGAGTGCTGTAATTATAAGGAGTGGCTTAGGAGTGCTTTGTGTACATGGTCTTTGAGATATCATGGTCTGGGAGACTGGACTGTTACTGATTGATGCAAGAGTTTTTGAGTTTGAGTTTGAATTTGTTTAATATCAAAGTATTTTGAGTCTAACAAATTCTATCCATACAAAAGAAAGAGGATAAATTATATTAACTTTTTTAACTTTTTAAATAATTATACTGATTTTTTTTTATGTTTCTAAAATTATATTAATCTTTCTTATTTTATCTAACAATATACAAATACTCTCTCCAATCAGTTTTTTAAAAATGATAAAATTGCCCCTTACATGTTTATTTTTTCATTTTCTCAATTTTGACCAATTTTTTTAAAATTTTTCAAATAAATATTGATGAAAAATTTAGATTTATTTTTATATAAAATAAATTTAATTTATTTACCTTTCATTTACTTTTATAAAAAAAAAAAAAAATCTTTCAAAAAGTTAGAAAAAACTTGTCAAAAATGAAAAAATACAAAAAATAAAAATAAAAGGAGTAGTATTGTTATTTTAAAAGAAAAATTTGACTGGAATGAGATATTTGTATATTACCAAGTAAAGTAGGGAGGTCAGTGTAATTTTAAAAACCTTAAAATAGATCAATGTAATTGTCAAAAATCTTGAAAGAGATCAGTATATATAAATATTTATATATAGAGAGAGAGGGGGGGGGGGACGGGGACTCCAAAACCTGAGGTGACATGAGCCTACCAATGAAATGAAAAAATCTTGAATGGGTTTGATACAGTGAGGTGGTAATGTGCTAATCTAATGATATTATGTCATGTGTAATATGAACTATTTTTTTAGTGAAACATGATATATGTGTCAGAATGTTATTGGAATGCCTCATTGACACGTGTTGTATTAAATCCACTCAAAAATACCTCCCAAGGAAATTGTCTTGGGTGGGCAGGTTCCATCACTTTTCCATTTATCATCAGCCCATGACAAAGCACCATGTGGCTGTAAGTAGAGACTTTGTAAAATTTCTATCTATGTAGTGAGTTGAAGAGACGAAATATTTTGTGGTGCTCCACAATCACCCAATTATGGAGGATATGTGCTGTTGTCACAGCATATTGCACACTAAAAATGAATTAGCAAAGAACAACCCTAAACAAGGAAATTAGGAGACCATATATTGAGAGATATCTTCGGTTATAATTAGGCTTAACCAAACTCTAATTAAATGTGAAAAACATTAATGCTACACTTAAGCCGCCTCCGACGGAAATGTTAGCAAGTGAGCTTGTGTCGGGTGTTGCAGTAAAGAAATAAGATTCATTATTCTATTAGGATTAAGATAAAAATAATAATATTCTAGCTCTACAAATATGATATAATATGATTATGTTATTTTATCAGTATTAATATAGTTTTGGATTTTAGAGAATTTATTTTCTTTTTTTAGTTGATTGCTCCATGTTCGGATTTTAGAGAAAACTTTTGGATTGTTTGTTCTTAAAGTGCCAAACCTGCATCATAATCCCACCTTTTTACCAAAAGAATTTCTATGATTTGTTAGTTCTTAAATAGGAGTTAGGGTTGAGCTGACTACATCTGTTGGCCAAATGTTTCCAATGGAAAATAATTCAGTGCGACGCTAGCACGGTACTATTTTTACTGTAATTTGAATATTACTAAAAATCTCACATGAGTTCCATTAAAAAAAAAAAAAACAAATCACAATAGGATTAGCACCAAACTACTACCCCATTAGACTTCTTCCCGTCTCTAATACACACATATTGTAGCATGTGCAGCCGAATATCCTCGACCTATTTGGAGCTGATATTCGGTGGTCCCTTGGGATCATTGTAACATCCCGACCTAATTACTATGATATTGACTATTGAACTATGAAATTGTTTATCGAACTATGTTATTGAACTATGATTAAGATTGAACTATGATATTGATTATTGAACTATGATTAAGATTGAATTATGATATTGATTATCGAACTATGACTAAGATTGAACTATGATATTGACTACTGAAACATAACTATTGTTATTGAACCATGACTAAGATTGAACTGTAATATTAACTATTGTTATCGAGTTGTGTTATTGAACTATGATTATGATTGAATTACGATATTAATTCTTGAACTATGATATTGATTATTGAATTCCGACTATGATTGAACTAAGAACTATTGAAAATGAATTTGATACTATTCTTTAAACTCTTGTGTTTTGATATGACGTATTCTAATTCTAAATAAATATAGACATTTCAGTATAGAACTACATAGTAGTTTTGAAACCTTTGGCATGTTATAAAATTCTCACGGAGCCGTCGAGCTCATTACAGATGTTTACCATGTTTTCAGGCAAGGATTAGACAGGCTCGTTTCAAACAATGCAGATTAAGTGCTTAAGGGATGAAGGAAGTTGTTTTGACGAATCTTTAATTGAAGATAGATTAGATGATTTTTTTACTATGTGAATTTAGACATGTAGTTATCGAACTAGTTCAGTTGTGCAATTTTAAACTACTCAATATTGCATTGTGACTTAGAAACTATATCATTTAGAGACAATGTTTAAATGACTGATCATGTTATATAAAAAAAAATTATTCTGCTGCATTCAATAAATGGTAATTAGAAAAACTGACTTGACTATTGAAAGGTCTTGGTGGCCGATCACAGACCTGTAATCCGCATAGGCCGGGTTTTAAGTCATAACAACCATCCTCCTAAGGGTTAGATCATATGCCACCTGTGTAGGGGCCCACTATAACTGTTCATGTGGCATATCATCCAACTCTAGGATGCGGTGATTTGAGTGTAATGAAGAATTTTCACCTATTTGAGATAATGAGCGGCGTTTGGGAGTGATTTTTTCCTTTTTTCTCTCTTCAAGGGAGAATCTTTTGTTCACAAAGTTCACTCGATAGTTATTGGAATCAAAACAGAGAGGTCTATTAAGACTTCACTGGTTCAACTAGTTTTACAATTAATATATTAAAATATGTAGTTTTATTATTATTATTTATTGATAAATAAGAAATTACGCACATAATCAATAAAATTATCTTAATTATTATATTTTATATATTTTTATATACAACATAAAATAAATCCAACAACTTATTTTTTTGTCCCAAATTTATCATTTGATCATAAAATAAAAGAGATTTTTGAAAGAATAAAAAAGTTAGGTTCCATTAATTTCTTCGAAAATTTGACTAATTCTACTAGTTTCTTTTAGGTTCTTAAACAAAAATGATAAATTAATTAAACTAAACCGATGTAGTATTAGCTTCATAACTACAAGACAGGTTCAAGGTAGGGTCGCATTCCATTTCTGTCAAGTTAAAAATAGTCTCTCAAATCCCTACCCCACCACACTTATTATGTACCCTATCTAAAAATTTATTTTTTTATTTTTAAAAAATTAAAACTAATCAACTAATATTATTAAAAATATAAATTCATATTTACTATATATACAAATAATATACACATATTATACATATACACATTTAAATTTATATATGTGAGTCTTTAATGAAACATTAAAATATTTAAAAAAATATCTATATAATTTAAATATATAAATCAGGCGGGAGTACCTTCTTCTATAGTCCATCCTCACCCCGAACCTGTATTGGGTTTTATCATCTTCTCCCATCCCTCGACCCCATTTCTTTTCTCCCCAAATCCGTTTCTACCAGGAGGAGAAGGAGACAAGGCAAATTGTCATCGCTACCAATCTAATTTTGATAACTATAAATCACACCTTAACTAACCTAACTCCATAAAATAAAAATAAAAATAATAAGGTAAATTACACTACCCACTCTTAAAATTTCAGAAATTATACTGACTTTCCTTACTTTACCTAATAATATATAAATATACCTCCTAGTCAAAATTTTTTTTTTTTTTTTTGAAAATAACAAAACTACCCATTTCATGTTTTTTTTTTCAATTTTTTTAAAATTTTAACCTTATTTTTAGTTTTTCAAATAAATATTGATAAAAACCATAAATTTATTTTTAAATAAATCATTTAAAAAGTTTAACAAAAATTAGTCAAATTGAAAAAATATATATAAAAATAATAAAAAAAAATTATTTTTGTCATTTTGAAAAAAAAAAATGGACTATAGAAAGACATTCATATATTGTCAAGTAAAATAAAAAAAAAAATTAGTATAATATCAAAAATTTCGAAGACGTCAATATAATTATTAGAAATTTCAATAAAAATTAATATAATTATCAAAAATTTTAAGAGAAATCAGTATAATTTACCCAAATATATATATATATATATATATATATATCAATTTTGATCCTTCAAGTAATCAAAAACATTCTTATATTACATCACCAACGCCCAACAGAAGAAGTCAACAATATAATCCCCATTCATATCCATAAACCAGACCAGCACACTTGCACACCTAATACAAAATTTAACCAGAAGAAATACTTAAAACTAATTTCTATATTTGATCTCTTTCTTTTTCCCATCTTACTAGTTCATCACAGGATTGTTCATACTCCAAGCATTCAAATTGTCAATTGTAACAGGCTCGCTACCATTGTTGAATGCATAAAGATGAGCTTTGTTGAACACTGCCAGAGTAGGATAAACCCTAGATGTAATGCATGTTTTTCCTCCAGCGCCATAACTTTCCACAACAGAGTGATCAATCTGCAAACAAAGAGTTTATCATTAAGTTAACTAATATAAATTCATAGAGAGAGAGAGAGAGAGAGAGAGAGAGAGAGAAAGAAGGAGCTGGGAAAATCCTTACCAGACTCCGGAGAGAGAGCTTCTTATCTGATAAATCTACATTTACAAAGCCTGCAAATGATGGTTTATACAGTCCTTTCTTGAAAGATGAACTGTTCCCAAAAAAAAAAAATTTGCCAAATCAAAATTAAATCCATAAAAATAAATAAATTACACTAACATGTTCTAAAATTTTTTACAATTACAAAAGCATTCCATGAGATTTCTCGAATTACACTACCTTCCCTTCCTCTTACAAACTACACATATCTCTCCTCTTGTCTAATTTTTTTCAAAATGATAAAAGTTTTCCTTTCATATATTTTTTTTTTAACATTTTTAAAATTTTGACTAAATTTTTCTAACTCTTTTTTTCCAAAAAACAAATTTATTTTATATAAAAATAAATTTAAAGTAAATAACTTATATTTTTCTTTTTGATCAAGAATGTTTTAATCAATATTTATTTAAAAATAAAAGGTTAAAACATGGTCAAAATTAAAAAAATATAAAAATAAAATGAAATAAAATGAGAACTTTTGTCATTTTTTTAAAAAATGAACCGAAAGAGAAAGTAATTATAGTTTTCAGTATAATTTATTCAAAAAAAAATCTATATATTGATTTCTTGAGTAATAAAGGAGCTAAGAAAATATAAGCAAACCTTGTTGCATCAGAACACATGAGAACTACATGCTTGTCTTGAGCCTTAAAAACCCTAAAGAATACAGGAGTGTATTCCTCTAGTTTTTCTGAAGCCAATGTTAAGAGCCCAAATGGCCCAACCCCACCTTGAATGGTTGAACCCTTTTGGCTGCAGAGGTCTTGAGCATTATGCCAGCTAGGGTCAAATGGCTCTGCTTTGTCCAAGCTTGAGAGTGAGAAGGTTACTACAACATCAGCCTGCAGTGAAAATACATCATCAAATGCCACTTATACTGTATAAATTTTTATTCATAGATATACATGAATTGTATTTTTGTTGTCATCTTTGAATCACCGCGTATTAATATTTAATATGTTTTGCAGTGAAACAAACCAAATTACTTGAACTCAATTCATAATCAATTTGATTAAAACATGTTTGAGTACGGCTAGTCAGATAAATAAACTAAATTTAAACATCTTAAACTCAAATGAGTCCACAAGTAATCTAATACTATATAATCAAAAAAATCAAAAATAAATTATATTAATCTTTTCTGAAATTTCTAACAGTTACACTAACCCTAGCTCCTCCAGTCTTTTTTTTAAATGACAAAACTATTTTTTCTTCTTTTTTAATACATTTTTTCAATTTTGATCATTTTTTTATTTTTGTTTTCATTTTCAAATAAATATTGATTAAAATATTAAATTTATCTTTATAAAAAAATTTCTTTAAAACAATAGAAAAAAATTGGTCAAATTTGAAAAATGCAAAAGATAAAAGATAAAAGGAAAATAATTTGACTAGAGGGGTATTTGTAGGTTTTATCGCAATTTAAAACTCTTTTATTTCAACGAGCTAAACTTGAGGAAAAAATATTAAAAGTCCATAAAATAAATTTTTCAATCCAAAAAACTCATAATACAATTTTTCTATCTAAAAAATCCAAAACAAAAAATTAATAAAAAAAAAGTCCAATTGTTAACTTCCATCTTGACATTGTTAAAAATATTACTAATTATACTAAAATGACCTTCAAAATATATTTTAGAAAAAAATACTATAAAATAAATTTTTCAAACCCAAAAAATCATAACATTTTATAAAGTAAAATTTTATTTTTTAGACATTTTAGGTAAATAAAAAATGTTATGTTTTCTTTTTTAAGTGAAGAATTTATTTTACCTATTATTTAGTATTTTTTAAAATATATCTTGAAGGTTATTTGGGCCTAATTAATAATATTTTCTAACAGTATTAAGATAAAAGTTAATAATTAAGTTTTTTGTATTAAAAATTTTATTTTTAGATCTTTTAGATAAAAAAAATATATATATTATGAACTTTTTAAATTGAAAAGATTATTTTAAGAAGTTTTTAATATTTTTTTCAATAAATTATTATTGAGCTCGGTTAATTTCCAACCCTGAAAATAACAAACCTGTGCGGCTGTTATTCCTTTAATCTCAACATGATCTCCCATATTCAGCTTTTGATTGCTCAGCCCAACTTTTTGCCCTCTCAGTGTCTCTAACTCTTCAATCGGCCATTGAACCAATTGTTTTCCATTAGTATCAAGCCAAACCTTTCGTGGAATCGTCTGCAAAACAATACCAAAAAATACATTCAGATATACATAGACATACATATTTATAAACGTTCATAAGATGATAAATAATATATATATATATATATATATTACCTGAATTCCAGCCCATCCCTTGGCGACATCATCAGCGGTAGTATCCGACTCATTGGCCCAACCCCATAAGATTCTTCGATTCTTACCCGAATCAAAAAACGTCTTTGAAGCATAAAAATTTCCATAATCATATCTCAACCCACTCCACCCATCGACAGTTGTATTATCGGGCACATACCGATCCTTATCCGGGTAATATGTACCAAGTGTATAGTAATCGAACCGGGTCACATCAAGGCTCACCTTTAATACATGCTTGCTATTTTTCTCAATCACCGAAGTGTCTAACCCGTTTTCACCCTGCAACGATACCGGGTAAAAATCCGGGCATTCCCACATCCCGGTATTGGCCGACGTATGGATCGGGTGTTGGGACTTGGTCCATTTCATGAAATCCCTACTCCTATATAAATATGCAATCCCTCTATGTTTCCTCTTGCCGCCCACCAACATTCTCCAGTGGCCATCTCTACCCCACCAGGCAGTTGTCGGGTCACGGAAGGCGGTCTTGTTGACGTCCACAACGGCAACCACCAATGGGTTGTTATCGGGCTTGATCCACTCCCGGAGGTATGGATCCGAGGGGTTGGCGGGTACAGCATAGTTTTGGACCTGTGTGTTGTTTGGGTCTATTATTCCAGTGTAGAGTATGATGGGCCTGTTGCCCGGGAGGATCGTGACCGACCCGGACCAGCACCCGAATTTATCGAACGGCTTGGAAGGGTAGATTGCTGGCTCTAGTTTTTTCCAGTTGATCATATCCGTTGATATTGAATGGGCCCACACAATGTTGCCCCACACTGCACCTTTGGGATTGTACTGGTAAAAGAGATGGTAGAGTCCTTTATAAAACATTGGTCCTGTTTACATTAAAATGGATATAGAGAGAGAGAGAGAGAGAGAGAGAGAGAGAGAAAAAAGAAAATATTAATGAAATGAAAATTTAATAAAAAAAAATTAATGAAAATTGATGTTTAAATATGCATAAACTCACCATTTGGATCTGTTGTTGGTTTTTTTATTGCCCGAGTTTAAGCACCATTGAACAAAGGAGAGAAAAATTGAGTCAGTAACTACGTTGGTTGAAACCATTTAAGAAAATAATAATAATTTCTCCATGCAAAAACAAAAACATATAATAGTAATTCAGGATAATAAATATGAGAAAGAAAGAGGATAAAGATAAGTGACAAGGGAATGGTGTGTATATATGCAAGAAATTGTATAAACTATAACAATATGGAAAATAAATGAAAAAAAAATATAGAGACAGTAAAAAAAAAAAAGGGAAAGGATGAAATGTGTAATTTTTAGTTATAAACTTCTTGTTTTAGCTATAAGAAACCAGTATATTATTTTTCTGCCATGATAAAAGAATGATTTAATCATTAAATTCAAAAATTGGAGAGATTTAAGAGAAAAGAAACTTAACTTTATGAATTTTTTAAAATGCAAATCTATTCTTAAATGTAAATTTTAAAAATTAGATTTATTGTAATAAAATGGTTATAATTGTCAAATAATTTATATACAATTTTTTTTCTTTTCTTTCTGATTAACTATTCAAATAAGATATAATAATTTTCTTTTCTTTTTTTTCTTGAACATTCAAACAATGTAAAAGTAATCAACTCCTTTCCTTCTCTTATCTTTTCTTTTATATTTTGAGTTATTATCCAATCTTTTTTCTCCATAACTTTTGAACAAAATCATAACTTTTGACTGAGGGTTCAACACGGATGAGATAGGCCGAGGCAAGCTTGAACTGAAACATTTCCAAATCCAGCCCCGAGTTCTGTGACAATTAGCTCGGGCCTAACTTTGAGCCCGAGCTACCCAACCTGAACCCGAATTAAAATATCTAAGTGTCGAATTGAACCCAAACTCGATAAATTTTTAATTCTCAATAAAAGCTAACAATCATTTCTTTTATTTTATAGACCACGTAAACCATGAAAAACTGTCACTTAAAACATTAAAAAATAGCAATAAAGCGGGAGATTGATATATGCATACGTAAATGAATGATGGATATTCATTTTACTATTAATCAAATAATTTATAATTTTTATACTAAAAAATATACAATAATAGGGTTTGGGTTGAGGCCGAGCTCTAGTTCCTCTTGCTTAGGCCCACACCCACCCAGCCCAAATTGAATTCGATTTTAAATATTTAAACTCAAGTCTAATCTTAAAATTAAAAAATAAAAATTTGTCCAAACAAAAAAAAAATTCAAATTAAACTCGGATTAGCATGCTCGAATTGTAACCCTAGTTTTGACCCATATCTCCAAATTCACTGACAAAACCATGAAATTCATGGCATGAATCATTTAGGAGATGACTTGTAAAGTAAATCCTGAAGAATCTAAACAGAATCCAATCAATCTTCACTAATTACTAATTAGGCATTATTACATAATAAGAGGATTTGGGTCTAAGGGATCCGCACCTATACTTTTTAAATAATTAGATAGAGACATTAATCGTACCCGTTTGGAAAACGCCACTTAGTTCAGTAGAATAGATGTGAACGGTTATAAATCTTTGAATATTTAATAAATTGATTTATATTTATTATTAAAAAATACTTATTATCTTAACAAAATCCAACAATAAAGATTAGTTTTTTTCAAAAATCACGAAGTTTGCTTCCAATATGCCCTTAAGGAAACTAAACTTTGTGCACAAGCAAAAGAAAAAGTAAAACAACAAATTGTAAAATTGATTCTTTTTCACTATTCCTACTCCACATATAGTTACAATGATACTTTACTAAATGAAATTACAAAATTATCATTAATTAAAAATTAATTTATAATTTATAAAAATGATTTAATACTAGTAACATTTTATAAACGAGTAACCCTTTTAAGAATTTCAAAATGTGAATAACAAACCCATTGATTTAATATATATATATATATATTATTGTGTGGAAACAATCAAATAAATAATAAATCGATTTTAAATAAGAAAAAAAAAACACAGGGATTTATGTGGTTCGGTAAGATATCTACATCTACTAGTAGAATAATGATCAATTTACTATGTATCAAAAATACTATAAAATCAAAATACTCTCAAAACCCAAAAACCCTCTTCTATCCTAATGACGACTATAATCTCACAAGTCAAAATCTTAAAAATAGTATCTTAATATAAGTGGGTTACAACATAAAAAATAAAACGGGTAAAAAAAAATTCAAACCACATATTACTCATTTTTCAGGTCACATAAAATTATCAAAAATTCAGGTAAATTCATGACAATCATCCAACACACACACACACACACACACACACACACACACACACACACATATATATATATATACACACACAGATATGCCCTTGCAGTGTATATATATATATATATATGTGTGTGTGTGTGTGTATGTATATATATACACACACAGATATGCCCTTGCACTTGTCAACCATTACTTTGTTTTTGTCCTGTTGCAAATAGTATATGGATTAAATTAAAAGTGGACAGATGCATCTCTAATTTGTTAATAGCAATGGTGCTCATGACCAAAAAAACACAGAAGGCGCAATAACTTTCTTTTTCCTAGTTTTAGTTCCTATTAAATTAACTTTCGGCTTTTGGGATGTAGCTGGTAAATATTCTTTAGATGCACTTAACCAATCCATTTTCGTGTAATCCAACCATATTTAAACATCAGTCAATCACATATCTCAAAGTACATCTACCAAATAGAAAGATGCATCTTAATTAACTCTAAAGATAGGTTTTATGTGCCAAATGGCACAGTGTTGAACCTAACATGGTGTTAATTAGTTTTAAATTCAAATATTTATTAAAGAGTAATGTTAGTCTAACTTTAAAATTTTATTAAAAGTATTTATCTTTATGAGTTGACAATATTATATTGGTTAATTAATACAAATAGTCAATTCATGAAAATAAATATTTTTTATAAAAAATTTAAGTAAACTTAGCATACACGATCTATATATTAAATAAATAAGTTAGACATATTGATATGATTAACTTGTTTAATTTAAATTTTATTTTTTAGTTTAAAAAATTACTAGTCTTTTCATAAGTGTATAATAATCTTCAAATGTAAAACAAAATAAAACAGAAATCTCTTTTTATAAATGAAAAAATTTCTCATACTTTAGTAGACCTTAGATATGAGACCAATTATTTTAACTCGTTTTCATTTTTCGTATTTACACGTATTAAATCTACAACCCTCTAAACGGGCTAACATGATTATAATTCAAACACAACTTGTTTATTACTCATATTAAACGTGTTGATTCATTTATTACAAATTAATTTATGTTAAACTCAAATTAGTTAATTTGACATGTCAATAATTGACTCCCTTACTTCACTTCTTCTTCTTTTTCTTTTTTTTCTGTATTTTTTTTGGGATGGGGTGGGGGTTCAAGTTCAAACTACCTTAGGCCAAAAACAAAGTTAAACCAAACCTTCCCTAAAAATGAAATGATTCAAATATAAGCATCTGTTCTGTGTGTATAAAGCAAGGTTCAAATAAAAGAAGGAAAAAAATGTAAAACTTATTTATTTTCTTTACTGCTACGTTTGATTAGAAACTAGAAAGAGACAAATGCTAGAAAATGAAAATAACAGAAACCAAAGTAAATAGGAAAGTGAAACAACAATAATATTTTTTATATCTGTTTGCTTATGGATAAAAATTTATTAATAAAATTGCAAGAAAATTATATGTTTTGATTTGAAAAATATCTAAGTGAAAAGAAAAAAAAAATTATTTGTCTACATAATCCTTATTTATATCTTTCTAATGCATAGAACAGTGATATGTCATACTTTTTATTCCTAGTTACATCTTTTTGTATGTGTGTGCATGTGTGTGTGTCTATATATATATATATATATATATATATATATATACACACACAAAGTAAGATTATGATAGTTTTAGATATATAGATATATAGAGAGAGAGAGAGAGAGATGTTGGATTCAATAGAGATTTATTTTTACGACGTGTTTAAAAAATTTAAGATAAATTACTCTTATCCATATAAGAAGAGAAATTCTCTAAAGTTACAACATGTCATAAATAAGAAATAATATGATAAATATATAAATTACATTAATCTTGTTTAAAAAAAGTTTTTTTAACAATTTATGATTATAAATTAGGGGTTCAAATATATAAAAACAAAGAAAAGGCTATTTCTTATTGGATGAAAAGAGATAAGGTGAAAAAACAAAGTGTATAAACTGCGAAGTCAAATTAAATACAGCCACTTTCACTCGGAAAAATAGATTTTTCTTTGATTTTTGCAGGTAACATATTGCATTATTTTTGAAAATCATACCATTACATGCATCCGAATTTTTCAAAATTTATTCCTTCTTTTTCTAGCCAAATTCTTAAAAAGAACACTACTAATCCAAACGGAGTCTACAAGTTATATATATGTGTATATATATATATATATGTATGTACGTATGATACGAAACAATCAAAGTACTCCAACAGTCCAATCAAGAGATTTTCAATAACTCATAATGCAAATTAAAAAATAAATTAAATGTTAAATTTTTTTATTTTTTGGCAAGAGAGAAGGAAATTGAATGAACGTACCATTGATCCAATGCTTTTTGGGTTGAAAATGAAACCCTGTTCTGTGCAAATGATTCACGTTAACAGCACGAACAGACTGTAAATTCATATACTTCTTATGGGACGCTTCAACGGCGCCATTGTTGAGTATCAGAGAATATAATACCAGAGCAAGCAAAGCCAAAAGAAACTTTCGCATCTCCATTATGTTTTGTCAAAAACCATGAAGAAAAAATAACCAATGAAAGAGATATATAGAGAGAGAAATAGATATGGGTGAATCTGAAGAGTTCAGTTGTTTATATAGAGGACGGTGGTGGATGTTGATGAAGACACGGATAAAACTGGATAAACTTGCTTATTTACGGAGACGGTTGTTCTGCGGGGAAGTTTTTTTATATTTTTTAAATTTCTTTTTTTTATTACATTTTTTTTTAATTTCTAATCAACACTTGATTTTTATTTTTTTCAGATTTTTTTTTCTGAGATAGATGAAGGAAAAGTAACCTTAACAGACACTCAGAACTAGAGTCATGCATAGAAAAATCTATCTTTTTATTTTGATTAGGTCAACTTGTGTGGCCCGTGAAAAAAGTTACCTGCAAATTATTTTAAATCACGTGATAAGGGGGGCTGGGCATGTCTTAGGATTTTTATTTATTTATTTATTTTATTAAATTAATTATAATTAATACATTTTTACATTTCATATGTTAAAATAAAAAATATACATGTTAATAGAAAATTAAAATATTATTATTCTCTTTTTTAACATATAACTTTATCAAGTTTATATAAATTTTTAATGGGTGATAAAAAAATATCATTGCATACCTGATTTATGTAATACAAACTCTTTTATTATTTTATATTATATAATTCAGAGTAGGGCGATAGTGTCTTTACTCGAAACCCAATATAATGAATATAACTTCTCCCAAACTCATCCCATTATAAGTGCGGTATGATGGATCAAATTGTCATTTTCATTGTGACAGTCACAAGAATATATTAACAAAAGGTTCTACTTGGGAGAGCTAGAGAATTAATTTTGAATAATTGATTATTAGGGAATGAATTTAGAAAAAAGTTATGACATAATCGGATTGTTTTTTGGTTATTTAGTAAAAATTGTGTACAAATGATTATGTATTGTGAATCTTTCTTTGAATATATTGAGCAATATACAAGTAGTCGGCTTTAAGAGCTAAAGCCCATAAAAAGCCTAAGTATTTGACGGGCTTTTTTATATTTTACGAAACTCTATTTTCAAATGGGATTTGGTGAATCTCATGTGCAAAACGTGATTTTGGAAGGAAAAAAAAAATATTAAACTCCTATATTTTTAATAAGATTTGATTTTGAGGGTACAAAACTACATTTTAGGAGCTGAAACACCGCCAAACACTCATAAAAAATTCTAAATTAAATTGATAAATCGATTAGATATAATGACATATCATATAATGTATTAAAAGCATAGGGGTAAGTTCTCATTTATCTAATTAGTTTATCATTTTAATTTGTTGTGCCAGAGTTTTCATTAATTAGTTTATTTATAAGTAATTAGAATGTTTGTGGATAGTTCTAATTATATATGAAGTAATTTAATTGAATTTTAGTGCAAATAAATGTCCTTAAAGTGGGATTAGATGTTCTTGTAAAATTTAGATTTACAATATTACATATGTGTGTGTGATGTGTGTGAGAGAGAGAGTGGCGGCCAAAAAATAATAACTGTGGACATGAGTGGCCGTGGGGTGTCGGGAGAGATTGTCAAAAGAAGTGGTGCATGAGAGTGCTGCAATTATGACGAGTGGCTCGGGAGTGCTTTGTTGTACATGGTCTTTGAGATATCATGGTCTGGGAGACTGGAATGTTATTGATTGACGCAGGCAGAGTTTGAGTTTTAGTTTGAATTTGAATTTGAATTTATTAATATCTAAGTATTTTGAGTCTAACAAATTCTATTCATACAAAAAAAAAAAAAAAAAAGGATGAATTACACTATTTTTTTTTAATTTTTAAATAATTATACTAACTTTTTTTTATGTTTCTGAAATTATTGACATTTTCTATTTTATTTAACAATATACAAATATCCTCTCTAATCATTTTTTTTTAAAATGACAAAATTGGCACTTACATGTTTATTTTTTATTTTCTCAATTTTGACTAATTTTTTAAAAAAAATTAAATAAATATTGATGAAAACTTTAGATTTATTTTTATATAAAATAAAAATAATTTATTTACCTTACATTTACTTTTATATAAAATAAAAACAAATCTTTAAAAAAAGTTAGAAAAAACTTGTCAAAATTGAAAAAATACAAAAAATAAAAATAAAAAAGGGATAGTTTTGTTATTTTAAAAGAAAAATTTGACTGGAATGAGGTATTTATATATTGTCAAGTAAAGTATGAGAAGTCAATGTAATTTCAAAAATCTCAGAAGAAATCAATATACTTGTAAGAAATCTTGAAAGAGATCAATATATATAAATATATATATATATATAGAGAGAGAGAGAGAGGACTCCAGAACTTGAGGTGACATAAGCCTACCAATGAAATGAAAAATTCTTGAATGGGTCTGATACAGCGAGGTGGTAATGTGCTCATCTAATGATATTATGTCATATATAATATGATTTATTATTTTAGTGAAACATGATATATATGTGTCAGAATGTTATTGAAATACCACATTGACACGTGTTATATCAAGCCGACTCAAATGTACCTCCCAAGGTAACTGTCTTGGGTGGGCAGGTTCCATCACTTCTCCATTTATCATCAGCCCATGACAAAGCACCATGTGGGTGTAACTAGAGACTTCGTAAAATTTCTACATATGTAGTGAGTTGAAGAGATGGAAAATTAGGTGGTGCTCCACAATACTCATATACGGTCACTCAATCATGGAGGATATGTGCTGTTGCCACAGCATATTGCACACTAAAAATGAATGAGCAAAGTACAACCCTAAACAAGGAAAGTAGGAGACCATATATTGAGAGACATCTTAGGTTATAATTAGGTTTAACCAAACTCTAATTAAAGGTGAAAAACATTAATGCTACACTTAGGCCATCCCCCATGGAAATGTTAGCAGGTGAGCTTGTGTCGGGTGTTGCAGTGAAGAAATAAGATTCATTATTCTATTAGGATTAAGATAAAAATAATAATATTCTAACTCTACAAATATGAGATAATATGATTATGTTTTTTTATCAGTATTAATATAGTTTCAAATTTTAGCAGAATTGTTTTTTTTTTTTTTGGTTGATTGCTCCATGTTTGGGTTTATCGTTTTCTTTGAACATTCACGTTAATCGTATCTATCATTTCATATTTCTGCGTTGAGCTGAGAAATAGAACACATTCATGTGAGATAAGATTTGCTCTCGAAGCCATGATATTTAAGTTGAGAATCCAACCCAACTCATCATCAAAATTCAAAAAGTGGATGTGGAGGGTTCTAATGAGTGGTGAAATTTAATTTTAGAAAGAAACATCAAAGCCACAAACATTGTGAGTTAATCTTCCAAACCAACCAACCACGAACTTTAAGCCTGTATGTGTAACTTTTTCTTGTTAAGGAAACTTTGCTATGGAATCTACAAGGCACATCACAAAAGGTGAGTTTCCATGTCTATGAGACAAAACATTAGAAACAAGACAACACAACTTTTGAATGCTTGTGGCATTAGCTTTCCACACTAGCTAGGACAGAACAGGGATTGATGTACATTTTCTAAGGAAAATGATCAAAATGGATGGAAAAAAAAGTGGCATTGAGTGCGCAATTTCAAGTTTAGGGCACAAAATCAAGCTCCTTTTGCCACATAATTCTAATTAAATGATATAATATATATGTCAATCTTGTATCACTAAAAGTTTCTATGTGTGGAACTCCTTTTAACTCTTATGAAATCTATTTCGATTAGGAATGGTAATGAGGCGGGGGACCTCTCCTATTCTCGTCTCGTTTAAAAATAGATTCATTATCCTTGTCTCGTTTTGTTAATTATGTTTCTCTAAACCTCAGCTCCACCCATCTCCCCAAACCTTGCACACCCTACCTCATACTTGTCTAAAAAAAACTTAAATTTTTTGAAAATTAAAACTAATCTAATAATATTATTAAATATTTAAATTTATATTTACATACATATACAAATAACATATTTAAATTTATATATGTGAATGTATTTAATGAATTATGAAAATATTAAAATATATTTATGTAATTTAAATATATAATCGGGACGGATTACCTTCTTCCATCACCACTTCGAACCCATGA
The DNA here is from genome assembly GCA_008638375.1 of Nyssa sinensis. Lineage (NCBI taxonomy): Eukaryota > Viridiplantae > Streptophyta > Magnoliopsida > Cornales > Nyssaceae > Nyssa > Nyssa sinensis. The sequence goes on along the minus strand of CM018051.1, from coordinate 6,023,428 downwards.
CGAGTTTTAGTATCTCTCTCCACTCCATTTATTTTTTTGCCCAAACTCATTCCATCAAAGACGGATTAGGCAAGGATAAAGCAGAGCAAGATAATTTGTCATCCCTAATTTAGATATAGTTTTGTCATTCCTAATTTCAAATTCAAAAAAGAAAAACAAAAGATAAAATACTGTCCCTAAATTAAAAAAAGACTTATTAAATTGTTTTTCTATCATTTTCTCGAAACGTTTATTTTAAATTAATCTACTAAAAAGTCAGTTCAAACAATTGACCATTTGTAACATTCTATTATATTTACGCTCTTGAAAAAAAAAAAAGGATTAAGTTCTAAAAAGTCTTCAAATCCAAAGCACTGGCAAATTAATCAGAAAAAAAAATTTCTATTAATATGAATTAATTATTATAATATTAGAAAACTTTTGGATTGCTTGTTCTTAAAGTGCCAGACCTGCATCATAATCTTACATTTTTACCAAAAGAATTTCAATGATTTGTTAGTTCTTAAATAGGAGTTAGGGTTGAGCTGACTGCATCTGTCGGCCAAATGTTTCTAATGAAAAATAGTTCAGTGCGATATTATTACGATGTTATTTTTATTGTAATTTGAATATCACTATAAATCTCACATGAGTTCCATTAAAATAAATAAATCACAATAGGATTAGCACCAAACTACTATCCCATTAGACTTTTTCGTGTCTCTAATACACACATGTTGTAGTATGTGCAACCGAATACCCTCGACTTATTTGGAACTGATATTCAGTGGTCCCTTAGAATCATTGTAACATCTCGATCTAATTATTATGATATTGATTGTTAAACTATAAAATTGTTTATCGAACTATGTAATTGGATTATGATTAAAATTGAATTATGATATTGATTATTGAGATTGAACTATGATATTAACTACTGAAACATGACTATTGTAATTGAACCATGATTAAGATTGAACTGTAATATTAACTATTGTTATCGAGCTATGTTATTGAACTATGATCATGATTGAACTTACGATATTAATTCTTGAACTGTGACTATGATTGAATTATGATATTGATTATTGAATTACAACCATGATTAAACAAAGAACTATTGAAAATGAATTTGATATTTTTCTTTAAACTCTTGTATTTTGATATGACGTATTCTAATTCTAAATGAATATAGACGTTCCAGTATAGAACTACATAGTAATTTTGAAACCCTTGGCATGTTATGAAATTCTCACAGAGCCGTCAAGCTCGTTACAAATGTTTACCATATTTTAAGGTAAGGATTAGACAGGCTCGTTTCAAGCAATGCAGACTGAATGCTTAAGGGAAGAAGCGAGTTGTTTTGACGAATATTTAACTGAAGATAGATTAGATGATTTTTTACTATCTGAGTTCAAACGTGTAGTTATCGAACTGATTCAGTTGTGTAATTTTAAATTACTCAATATTGCATTGTGACATGAAAACTATATCATTCGGGGACAATGTTTAAAAGACTGATGAGGTTATTTAAAAAAAAGAAAATTATTCTGTTGTGTTCGATAAATGGTAACTAGAAAGATGATGTTACCATCGAAAAGCCTTGGTGGCCGATCACAAACCCATAATCCGCATAGGCCGGGTTCTAAGTTGTAACAACCATTCTTTTAAGGGTTAGATCATATGCCACATGTGTAGGGGCCCACTATAACTGTTCATGTGGCATATCATCTGACCGTAGGATGTGATGATCCGAGTGTAATGAAAAAAAAATTCACCTATTTGAGATAAATGAGCAGCGTTTGGAAGAGATTTTTTCCTTTTTTCTCTCTTCAAGGGAGAATCTTATGTTCACAAAGCTCACTCAATAGTTGTTGGAATCAAAACGGAAAGGTCTATTAAGATTTCACTAGTTCAACTAGTTTTATAATTAATATATTAAAATATATATTTTATTATTATTATTTATTGATAAATAACAAATTATGCACATAATCAATAAAATTATCTTAATTATTATATTTTATATATTTGTATATACAACATAAAATAAATCCAACAACTTATTGTTTTGTCCCAAATTTATCATTTGATCATAAAATAAAAGAGATTTTTGAAAGAAAAAAAAAGTTAGGTTCCATTAATTTCTTGAAAATTTGACGAATTCTACTTGCTTTTTTTAGGTTCTTAAACAAAAATGATAAATTAATTAAATCAAACCGATGTAATGTTAGCTTTGTAACTACAAGACAGGTTCAAAATAGGGTCACACTCCATTCCCGTCAAGTTAAAATAGTCTCTCAAATCCCGACCCCACCCACTTATCATGTCCCCCGTCTAAAACTTTGTTTTTTTATTTTTTAAAAATTAAAATTAATCAACTAATATTATTAAAAATATAAATTCAGTATTTACTATATATACAAATAATATACACATATTATACATATACACATTTAAATTTATATATTTAAGTCTTTAATGGAGCATAAAAATATTTTAAAAAATCTATATAATTTAAATATATAAATCAGGCGGGAGTACCTTCCTCCATAATCCACCCTTACCCTGAACCTGTATTAAATTTTACCATCTTCTTCCATCCCCTGACCCATTTATTTTCTTCCAAAATCCTTTCTTCTAGGAACAGGTCCAACAAGACAGGACAAGTTGTCATCGCTACCAATCTAATTTTGATAACTATAGTTCACCCTTTAACTAACCTAACTCCATAAAAAATTAAAAAAAAAGAACGTAAATTATACTATCCTTTCTTGAAATTTCAAAAATTACACTAACAAATTAACTTTTTTTTCAAAATAACAAAACTACCCATTTCATAATTTTTTTAATTATTAACCTTATATTTTGTTTTTCAAATAAATATTAATAAAAACCTTAAATTTATTTTTATATAAAATAAAAATAAGTTATTTACCATAAATTTATTTTTAAATAAAATAATGAAAAATCATTTAAAAAGTTTAACAAAAATTAGCCAAATTGAAAGAAATATATAAATAAATAATAAAAAAATTAATTTTGTCATTTAAAAAAATTAACTAAAAAAAATATCAATATATTGTCAAGTAAAATAAAAAAAAATTCATGTAATTTCAAAAATTATAAGAAAATCAATATAATGATCAAAAACCTCAGAAAAATTAATATAATTTATCCCAAAAAAAATTTTATATATATATATATATATATATCAATTTTGATCCTTCAAGTAATCAAAAATATTCTTATATTACATAACCAACGCCCAACAGAAAGAAGTATTCTTGTAATAAAACAACTCTGAATGAACCATGTGGAGCTTTCCCTGCATTTACGACCTCGGTTGATGTATAAGATTGCTAAATCCCAACTTGGGATTTATTCAACAAGTATGACTACAAGCCCCCCCGGCACCCTATAGCTAACCCATTACACTCTGCACTAGGACCCATATTACAAGCTGCAGCGTTCTAATTTTCAGATGGAAAAATAATAACAGTATACAAATACGGATCAGATAAAAACATCATGTGCCCAGAACTGAAAAAGAAAAAAACCACTATCAATTGAGTTGGATGAGCGGCGAACGTGGTATCAGAGACGGTTTCAGTTCCTTAACTTGAAATGATTCGTATGAATGATTTTCTCGAAATTCCTCTACAAGGGATTCCATAGGCATGGCTCGAAGCGACTCTATAGTTCCATTACTTGGGACGTCTGACTCGCATCGAATTGGTGTCGTTCCACTTGGCTCATAATCCTGGTCATTCATTAGTTTACAAGAAATCATCAAATCAATATCACTATAATTTGAATACGCCAAGTCAACAGATAATGTGCATAAATCATGAAACAATAGAAATGATTCTGAACCGGTGAATTGTCCCATTTTCAAAATAAACAGAAACATATGCACTAAATATTGCTTCTTAATATATATATATATATATATATATATACATAAAGCACTCAACTTTACTCCCAAAAAAAAAAACGCAAGAAAAAAAAAATTGATTATACAGTAAATGCCAAAGCCGTAAAGGCAGCTACAATTTTTCAAAATTTTAGTGTGCACTTAAAAAAAAAAACAAGCATAATCAACATATTTATGTATGTTGGTGATAAGGAGAGGGCATGAGAAAAGCATAGATCAATATGATAAGAATACACCAAAATTATCCTGCCTTAATATAATAGCTGGCAGATTAAAAAAAATAAAAGCATAATTTGAAGAATTTCATCTCCATGACTAATTTCTAATCAATTTTTTATGTTTATTCATCAAAATTTATTTGAAAAAGAACGTAAATTATAACATTTTCTCACTCTTAAACATGAGTGGGGCTCGGTATAATAAATGTATATAGGTTCCATTATCTTGTGTCTAGGACTGGAAAAAATATTATGTTTAGCTTTTTCCATAAAAATAAAAAATAAAAATGTTGTATCAGATGCTTGAAGATATGAAATTTTCGAATTTCTGGATATTTTAAATCAGATCCATAAAAATTTGGGTCCCAACATGCTAAAACTTTATATTCTCCATTCACAAATAAGCAGCAATATAAACTCTGTTTGTTAATGGAAATTGGACCAAAGTTCAAAAGTCAAAGGTGAATTAATTCAGGTTCAAGTGGCAACCTACAAATCCACCTATGAAAAAATTAATTTATCAAAATGATATTGAAATAAATCCATGATCGGCATACCATGTATCTCTGCTGGAAGGTGTCGACTGCCTTCTGCTCAATAGAAGCAGACTGGACAGAGTGATCTTCCCGGAGAACCTCAAGAGTATCTGCATGAGCTTTGTTAGACGCCAAAATTCCAGATATAGATCCACGCTCTTGCTCTGATACACCTGCAGGGAGTTTCCCAAGCAAACCACCAAATGACATTATAAAAACAACATGCATATGGTCCCATTGAAAACATATGCCTGTCGAATGAAAAACTATCCTGAGAAATGGACAGATATGCTAGCCAATAATCTATGATAGGTATGACAATTCTCCCTATTAAAAACCCATGTTCAGACACTTTGGGACACACCAGTCCATCTTTTTTTACCCAAGAAAATACGCAGAGGTAGAACAGTATTCAGCAATTTAGTCAAGGAACTTACCATATTTATATTTGTTCATTGATCTTACTATCTCTGAATCAAAACAGACTTAGTTTAAATGGATAGTACCTATCCATATATTTTATATATGCCTATATCCTCCACAATAGCTTGTCTCACTCCTTAAAACATATGCTTAAAAACCGTAGTACAAAGAGATGTAAATCTTTTTTTAAGCAGAAGACCAATTTTTCCAGGGGTACAATGATTTAAAGCCAATTGTAGGAAAACCAATGTTGAGGATATGAGGCCGTTACATTTAACATATTCACACACAACACACACACACACCAGCTTCCTCGTGTGAATACTTTGGAGAGCTGCAGTGCCCAAGACATTCATTCAAGTCAACGTACCACACTTATCTGAATGTTCAAAATCATGTCAATTAATCAAGAATGCTACGGAAGGCAAATAAAAATGTTATTCTATTAGTGCTAATTATCAACATTCCCGCAAGACTTTCCCAATTTGTAGGACCTCTGACTGAGAACAATACCAAAATGCAAGGGTTCTGACAAAGCAGGTACTAGCAATTCAGCTCATTTCCTTAAGAAAGAGTGCACACACGTGTTCCACACTCACATAAACATATAGCTTATCCAAAGCTATGATTAAAAGTGATAAATGGGTTACACTCATAGTCATGGATGACTTAGTCACCAGAGCTAGTTGCAAGATCGATCAAATAAAAAGTTAAACTGATTTCTGCATATGTAAGAAATTTGGAGACACATCCTCATTTCTAAAGAACATTTCTGTTACATAATTACATTGCATAAATATGGGGGCATTACGGATAATCAGGTTTTAACATAATCCGGATACAGCATTTATCTCCCTTACACAATATGAAAACAGTCGAGAATATAAAAATTTATCCATAAACATGATAGCCTAAAGTCCGATGAAGGCAGAATTCAATCTCAGGTTTTGTACAAACACCTATGATTAACTAACAAGGTAGCTGGCATCCCCAACCGTGATGAAGACTTCTTATTTACATATTCCAATATACTGTGAAAAATTTTAGATATTCCTAAACAGTGGGTAATAATCTTCTCACAGCCTAAAGACTGACCAATTAGAAACCTTTTATCCAATTTACTTCGTTCTTTTTTTGGGTGGGAGAAGAGGATTATTGTCAAAAAAACATTATGATCTTAGCACCACGGGTTTTCAGAACAGACAGGTCAAAGGCACACTTCATCAATCCACTTATTATCCATCTTTATTGAATCTAGAAGAAGTTAACACTTGATATAGTAGCTAACAGTTAATTTCACAATTGCACTCAGCTTGTAAACCTACATTACATCTGAGATTTCTTAAGAATGAATTCTGACAGAATTCAAATATTTGGTTTAAAATTCGGCATAAACTGCGGGATCCAAGCAAAAAAGCAATTAAAACACAAGTAATAAAAATACTCACTATCAACAAGCTGAATAATATCGCCACAACTCTTGGCCACGTCTTCTTCAGCAGAAGCCCGAGTCGAACCAATCTCAGTATCATGTTGCTCATTACTATCGGACACATTCCTGTAACAAAAAGTTCACAAAATTAAATTGATTTCATTGACTCTAGCTAAAATAATCAGGCATATACACATAAATATATATATATATGTATATACATACACACACACACACACACATGGCATTCCATTAGTAGCTTGCATATCCAAAACCAAACCCATAACTGCATGATTAATAACTAGAAAATTGAAACAGGTGTTCTGATAAACATTTCCACTTGTTCCAGGCGCCCATTGAAGCCAAAATTAATCATTAGCATCAAGAGGGAACCCATTTTTCTATTCTTCTTTTTCTTGACATACAAAAGGGTGCTAATAAAAAACATTGACCACTGACCTGACAAGAGAAACCATTGTTGAGACATGATGACTACCCATTTCATTCACGGACTCATGCACCCTTTTCCAGTGCTTAATGGCTGATTCAGAAGTGCTTACACTGAAGGAAGAAGATAGAAAAAAAGGGGGAAAAAAACCAAAAAAAAAAAAAGGACGAAATCAATTAATGCTAAAAATAGAATGTTACCTATAGCTAAAAAGGGAAAGAAAATGCATAATATAAACATATGACAGGATCCAGACAACGAACATAACAAACAACAATTTTTACCATTGCTGTAGGAGTAACTCCATACGGCAATGTTTCGCAGCAGAGAAATCAGCACTATCTTTGGCATCATTCTCTGCTTGCATAGAAAACTCATGCCATTTTCTTTTCGCATCTGTTGTGATGCCCTCCATCGAGGAAACATGACCATCCAAAAATGTCTTATTTCCAATAACAGTTTCTCTAAGACCAATGAGCCTCGCATCCACCTGTCAGGTCAAACTATTAATCCATCTTGAAAAAGAAAGCAAGAGAACAAAGAAAGCAAATAGATACAAGATACAAACAAGCTCTTTTTGACGACGGATGTGATTGGAGACTAAATTGGTCATATCAGCAATTAGCTGCTCAGCATCTGATTTTGACTGCACCTGCACAGGTTAAACTTAAAATGTTAGGCGTCTCAGAATTAACTTCACCTCTTCATATGCAATTATCAGAATATACCTCATAAGCTTTCTGAAATTCAGCAATAGTCTTCATCTGAATCTCATCAACTTGAGTTGCATGACCTCCAAGCCGTCTTGATTCTTCCAGAAGCTTTTGGAGAAATTCATGAGTAAATTCCGAGATATTCTTTGTGTGCTCAATACTAGCATTAAATCTCTGCAGAATCCAAAATCCACAATGAGTGAGAAGAATTAAGAAATGAAAGGTGATATTTAGTTCAAATAACAGGGGAAAAACTATGCAGTTGTTAATAAATCATGTGTTAAAATACAAAATAACAAAAACAAATAACAAGTCTAAGTCATAAATCAAATTAATAACCAACCGTCAACAGCAATTTATGATAAGTTATAAACTTATTGTACGACATCAACCTTTAAATGATCAAAATTTTAACTTCAGATTAGATATACATAAGTGGCACCAAAGTTTACAATGATTACCTATAAAATTCAAGACAGTAACAAGATACTTCAGAGCATACAAACCTGACGAAGCTCTCTGGCAAAAAGTGCCATTTCTCCTTGGTGAGTTGATAGAGTGCCTTGAAGATCATTAAAAATTAAATTTGCTTCAACAGTCTCGGCAGACAAAAACTGATTCGCAGAACAAGGAGAAGATGAAGTGTCAAAGAATGAATATTATTAATCTTAATACAATAAACAAGTGATGTCATATAGGATTCAGGGAAAAATGAAGTTGCTGATACCTACTTCTTCAATAGAACGAGCATTTGAAGAAGCCAAAGCAGAAATCTCTTCTAAGGCAGCATTAGAGCTGCCCTTGTGCAAGCGCACAACATTTTGCACAGCCTCAACATGAGAAATGTACAAAGCCCTTGAAGCAGACACTTTCTTTTTTAAATCAATGACGGCCTATGAGAAAAATTTTGAAAAACATGCACACAAGTATAAGCAGAACTGGGAGATGAATGGAATAAAAAAGTAAAGCAGAGTGATGTAACAAAAAATAATAATAGAGAGAGAATGAAGAGACAAAAAAACTGACAGATTTTGATCAGCACCTTATTATGCATTTCCAAAAATGAATTGCACAGTTTCTCAATGCACTGGAGGTGTTTATTTTGCTGAGACATTGATGTGGAAACCTGTATTGCAAAGAGAACCAAGTTGTTCTGCAAGCTCAGCTTGGAAATTGTTCACAACTGACCTGTTATCAGCACTTAGTTTGTCTTCTCTGGCTACATAAAATCAAATCAGAGAGCAGAATAATCAGACAACATAAAATCGAATCAGAGAGCAGAATAATCAGACATTTATATCCTAATAATCGATACACATAACGGGTTATAATTGAGAAGACATACCAATTTTCAAAAATAAAGAAGCATTATCCTTGAGAGACTTCTCCAAGTCAGACCGCAAAACACATGCTTGATGAGCCAATGCATTCTCTGTCTCAAACGTTCAACAACATGATTGAGACATAGGAACAACAAAAATTCCAATAACAAAAAATATTCAGCCCTACCTGCTTTTTTCTGTTCCGATATAATAAAGTCCTTCTCCTTTAGGGTATACTGGCATCTCCTCAACTCATCTCCAGTACTGGCTAGCAATTTACTTGTTTGGTTCAAGTTTTGCTGCAATATTTCTATACATTGTAAGCACTAATTAAGGAATTTCAAAACCATGCACAACCGCACATGAACACCACTCACCTGAGTGGAATCAAGTTTGCCTGCTCAAATCAGAGCATTGTTGAACCTGAGCATCGTGTTTATCTTGCAATTCCTCAATGTGCTGTTTATAACAAACCAAATGAGTGATAAGAAAAATAAAGTGTCACACAATTGCATAACAGACCAACTCTTATCTCTTGAAATAACAGCATAACAGAAACTGACCTTCTGATGTGTTTCTATTATAACCCCCATTTGTTCAATCTGATCTGCCATTGCCTAAAGAGGAAAAAAGAAGATCCAAAAGTATGAAAGAAACATCATATACACAAACTTCATATAATAAGAAAATAACCCAAGAGACAATCATCCAGAATGGTCCCTCAATCCAAGTCTCATCTTAACCCGTATGAAATATCACATTACAATTCAGTTGAATTTCATTTGAAAACAACCAGACAACACCACTAATTGATATCAATTAAAATTTATTTAGAAGTGTGTCGACCGTTGAGAGGAATATTGGAGAAGTGCATCAGCACTGCACTTTGATTCAATACCTTCCTTTCACTCTCCTCCTGATAGTATCGTTCCTTCGGTATATAGACGCCATTTTTCTCACGTGCAGCATAAACCTCTGAATTAAAAGTATAGATTAGCAATTGGTGCCTAGAACAACAATTAATCACTGCCAATTATTTCTTTCAACCAACAACAGGCATAGCTAAAGCATTTACCCTGCCTTGAGCCGTTCAATTTCACCATAAAGATCCTTTATAAGAGTTGATTTCATCATTTTTTGGTTCACCTACAAATAAACATAACAAAGAATGATATTTGAATATAAAAACTAAAATTAAGTTTAAATAAACAAAGTTGCAAGTAACCACACTTTTAAACCATCATAAAAGTAATCCACATCACCAAAAACATGACAGACACTGTTTTTTTTTCTTTTTGATAATCCAAGTATCCCCCACCCTCTCAGTTTATGAGTGGCCAAGGACTAATCTTGGAGGTGCCAATCCCACCACCCACAAGTGAGGGCACCATTTAAAGCAGCAGTACTCACCAGCTAGGGAATTGAACTTGAGACCTGTGCGCCTACCACACAGCCCCGCGTCCACCCTTACCAACTGGGCTGCCCGCTATGGGCTAATTCAAGGCTCAAGCCAAACTCTTCAAAGACCGGTAATTTGTAAAAGAAGCATTTTCGTCTGCAAAAGTCCTAGCAACATTGTCCACAACTTTTAATAATACTTCCACTCAGATTTGATGCTAGCACTTGGAGTCTAAATTGAAATTTAGTTCCCCATCCTGGGAGACCAGGAACCTAGGAGTACACTCAGATATACATGTGTGTGCTCGAGTCTGTGCACACACAACTAATTATTAGTCCAGTACATGCAGAAAGCACAATTTAAGTGAGTTTAAATACATGAATACATACTTTGGGAAACAAGTAATACAATGATTATCAGATTACTATAATTACTAGATACTAACTCCTGTCAATAAAAATTACACTAAACGATGACAGGGACATTAAATAAAATTCATTATGCAAATGGAATTGCACATGTAAAACAAGGAATGCTGATTAGAACATGACTTAATCAGTGTTCATGTAAGTATAAACATGCCGTTGGGTTGAAGTTTGTGACCTAGAATGTAATTTGACAAAGCCTAGCGTGCTGATAGATAATAAATGTGAGAAAAAAATCTCATGGGAAACACAATTCATACAATGATAACAACAAAATTCTGAAATAGAATTTTATATTATCTATCTATCTATCTATATATGTGTGTGTGTGTGTGGATATAGATATAGATATATATATATAGAGAGAGAGAGAGCAGAATAATTTCCTTCAAAAAAAAAATCATAAAACTTATATGCCAATTCAATAGTTAGAACAATGAGGAACCTCGGGCTTATTTTTTATATTTTTTGCCCTGTGTGCATAATCCAGAGTACTCAAGGTCTCCTCCAAGCAATGAACAGCCGGTGATACAGTGGCAATAATGCATGTCTTGGTTCTTCCCCCCAATGAGTCACGAAGCAAGCGCGTGAGCTTACTATCCCTGAAATCCAACTTAACATTGTAAGAAATTTGATCAGCAAAAAAAGAAGCTGAAAAGGACAAAAAGAAAAGTTTAAACCTGTAGGGGATATGCCCAAGATGCTCCACAAGTGCATTAATAACTCGTCCTAAAGTAAGTAAACTTTTGTTGATTTCTCCAGCTTCTCTTGCACGACCCTAGAAAATTTTAAAACACAAGTATATTTGACAACACATCAGGTTCTACACCCCCCAAAAAAATGACAAACAATAAAGTCAATTTTAGTAATTTATTTGAAAATAAAGTTGCAGAAATCCTAATGTAAATGCCATGACCTCCTATTCATTCAACTTGTAAAGGAAAATTTAACTGTGGAAATACCTCCCTAGCGCCAGAACGAGAAATATTTTCTGAACCAGCTAAATCAACCAAATTAAGCTTGCCACATTTGATAAGTTCTTCACCTTCTGGGGTTGCTTCCTTGATGTGTATAGGTTATGGAAAATAAAGAATGTGACCGACTGAAATACAAAACAAGTTCTTAATAATCAAAGGAGCTTGATTTGAGTCTAATTATAGAAGCAGTAAAAAAAAGACTGACCTTGATTGTTTGTTTAAAAGGGTTTCTGCAGTGCGACGTTTTGCAGACCCCCTTTCAAGTAGAGTAAAAATTTCACTGGCACTTGTTACAATTTCCTCCTCCAACCCCCTGACAAGAACCCCACCTTTCCCATCCTCCATGAGAGGCAACTGTTTTTTCTGCTTGTCCTCCAAACCAACTCTAGATATTTCTTCAGGGGCAAGCAAATCGGTGATTTCCTCATTATACAACTCTAAGAAAGTGACTTTCACACTATACTCTGCATTTTGACCCTCCAGTGTGTCAAAAATTTGTTTAACAGCTCTGGGTATAACACCTGCTCCTGGAGGCAACTCTCCATTAGGCCCACTCTGTCAAAGAAAATGGACACCGTATTAAAAAATTGGAAATGAACTATACCAAACCTTGATATGGAAGAAACCATGTAACAAACAGTACCTTTGACCTCTTACATTCACCTTCCATGGTGTAAGTTTTTCCTGTACCAGTTTGTCCATATGCAAAAATGGTGCAATTAAAACCCTCCAACACTTCATTGACAATGGGAATGACAGCTTGTTCATAAAGATCTTTTTGCTGAGCTGAAGGACCAAAAACCTGCATAAACCATGAATCAATCTCAGCAAACCACCAAGAAATGAGAAAGTCCTACAACATGGATTAAGTTAAATCAGTTACCACACTGGGTTATTGAAGCCCATTTTAAACCACTAGTTTGTCAAATATTTAAAAATTTCCTTGTGCCCATAGAAGAATTAACACTTCAAGTATGTAACATATCTCCGATCTACATTCAGAAGTATCTCCTGATATTAACTATTATGGAAAATTTACATCAAATATAAATTTTAGAATATTTAACAATTGACATTAGTCAAATGAAAAATCTGTTGCTCATTTACAATCTACGAATGACACAATGTGGTTTTCTAGAAGAAAAAAAAAAAGGAATGCAACATAAGTCAAATCATTTTCACAAAAAATAATATGCCCCTATAGTGGCGTAGCATAATTTAATTTAGCAATCACATTTGAACTTGGAATGCCCAATCAATGGATTCTAATTCAGTGAGTTTTTGGGTTTTTTGAGAAAAATATCATTTCATTAACTTAACACACCCTTTTTTTCTTTTGGTAAAAGGAACCTTTTTTAAAAAAAAAGTGTAAACACAATGTCATCAAAGCAAAACTACACAAATGATTCATCAGCCCGCAAAATCTTTAGAAACTGTATTCAACCAATACTTTGACATATAAGCAAATTTCCAACAAATTTGGCAAGAAAGAAACATTAAGTGATGGTGGGTTTGGGCGGCGAGGAGACACGGTGAAGAAAGCATTTCAGAAGAGCAAAAACATTTCTGGATCTTTGTTCTACTTCTACATAACTACAACACTATGAGATCCCTCTGCCTTTATGCTTTTCTTTAAAATCTAATGCAACAAAATGTGTTAAAATAAGTGATATTTGCAACCTGAGGCTCACCCCAAGACATGCTAGGAGGAAGCGCCTCAATGTTGATCAAGGCTTAAATTTTGGAACCTCGCTCCCCAAACTGTGAGGTTTACACGGGCTGCAATGTACAAACCAGAGATTGAGTTTGCTTAAATTTTGATATGATACGACATCATTTGCTTGCCTCACTATTTTTAAATTTCCACTACTTCACTGTCTCATTGCTAAACTTTCTAGAACACTTTCAAGCTATATTTCACATTAGAAGTTCAGAAAGAGCGTTTTCACAATTCAATTTGAAACAGTGTAATGCTACTGGCCCATAATCTACGTTGCATTGTTTACAATTAATACTATCGATAGTGTGTGTGAATCGGCACCCGGATTCAAGCACCTTTTAGCTCCGTCACTCTAAAAGCCTCAATACAACAGTAAATTTTTAAATGTTCCCCAGTGTCAAAAATATCAAATCAGAAACAAAATGCTCACTACCCTACCATATAAATTACCAAAGTAAATCAAACCTAGCCATTAGCATGAAATAAATACAAATTAAATAACTTGATTTTTTTTATACGTAAGTGAGTGGCCTTTGAAGTGGGATATTAAATAACTTGATCTTAAGAGTCAAATTAAGTGAATCAAACAAAAATTAGGAGGTCCTTCCTGGTCAAGTACCTTGTCAAATGTGAAAACCCTATCGATGTGCTTCCCAGCAATGTTCTGAGATACTGCTACTTCTCTCTGGTACTCACTGCAGGTCACCACCTGCGGCGCATTGTTCCGCAACTCGTCTTCGCTAAACGGCCTAATTTGATTAAAGGCACATTATAAGTACATAAATTCATTTGACTGTGAGCAGATGTGTATAGGAATCTAAATGAAACACAACGCAACGAAAAGCCCTAATTCCTGAACGTATGACATATACATATATATCCATTATATATATATAGAAAGAGAGAAAAAGAGAGAGAGAGATAGAGAGAGGCCATTACCTACAACGAAGAAGAACCTGAACATTGACACCTTTTTCTTTCTCGTGGCGACCGGACATTTTGAAACGATGAGGAGAGGGAGAATCGTGGACACCTATACTGTCGTTTGTAGATCCAGCCACTCGGGAAATGTTTCCTCTCTTCTCTCTTCTCTCTCCTCCCTCTCTCCTCCCTCGTTTTTCTCTCTCTACACGCTCTCTTCTCAGTTCTCGCTTTGTATTCTGAAACAAGAGCGGGATCAGAACGAGATTTGAAATTTGAGGCGATCTCGCTCTTTTGATCCAACCGCTCGCCTCTGACGAGTTTTGATCCGACGGTCTATGTGATGTTGAAATTCATGTTACTTTGATTTGACCAGATTGCCGGCTAGACATTTATTTAATGCCATTGTAGTCCCGTCTATTGTGGACAATAATCGCATTGGACAGTCCAAGCAAGCCCAATCAGGAAAGCCCCAGCTAACTTCGGGCTATATTTCACGACTATATTATGTCAGATCCACGCTTGTTGGATAAAAAGTTCACTTGGTTTATAAATTACAGGAATTATGGGCTCAATAACAATTATGTGTTAGAGTTTTTTTTATTAGAAGCCCCAAGCTCGTATTTCTTTGGAGGACGCCAATTTTAAATTTATCCGATTTACGTGGAGAGTCAGTTTGCGATAAGCTTAGGAGAGTTTATTTGGTCATAATCCTTTAGCTGTTAGGGGTAGATTGCTACCTTATTGGATATAAATGATTAGAAGTTCCTACATATTTTCAAAAATAAAAATCTTATAACCAAGATACCTAAATATGAAAATACTTGATTGCAAATTAGGTAGCAAAAATCTCCTACGCTACAGTGATGAGTTCCATCATAATTTGACATGTAGATAATGGACTTTGTACTTTCTTGATTTATTAAAATTTTATTTTTCAGTCAAAATTAAATAATTATGTGATAATAGACATGACAAATTATAATTTAAACACATCGTCTAATAAGAAACGGTTCCTCCTACCTCATTTTGAACCGATTATTGTCTACCCAAATATGATATCATATGATAGGCTCTCTTTTGTTATATATGAGAGTTGGCACTTCGTCTTAAATTTATGTGCAATGTTCTCATTGCGACACCCTATATTAACATGGCTAGTGTTGGCAATGAAATGGGTAGTTTTGTCATTTTTTAAAAAAATTGACGGAATAGGGGGTACTTGTATATTGTTAAGGTATAGTAAAGGAGGTCAATATAATTTCAAAAGTCAAAATGAAAATCAATGTAATTTCAAAAACCTTCAGAAGAGATCAATGTAATTTACCCTAAATCTAATAGGTCTAGTGTAACGCCCTGACCCGTTTATTAGAAAATTAAATCGCGAATTTGGGTAATAAAAATTTTACGAGGTGAAATAGCATGTCACAAAAAGAATTAAACAGGAAAAATAAATAAATAAATGAATAAATAAATAAGATAAACCAAAATAAAATAAATTGAATTGACAAACAAGGCATAAGGAAAAAATTAGGAAAATTGAGCCAAAAGTGCAACCCATGAGATTTGAACCCTTGACTCAAAAACTAAAAGAACTTAAGCCCAAAAATAAAAGCCACTTGGGCTGCCCACACTTTGTGCTAAATGATGTAACATATATGTATATATACATAAAATGAAGCCTCCACCACCCAACACAATCAATCACAACACATGCAACACATCACCCTTACATAATATATGTAAATGTACACGTTTGTGCATCTATATGTATGAGTCTGATTTCATGCGACAGAAAATGAGTGTGTGCATGTGAGTTTAGAGAGAGAGAGAGAGGGAGAGAAGGGGAGAGAGAGAGTGGAAGAAGAAAAAGAAGAAGAAGAAGGGAAAAGAGGGCTTGCATGCAAATCAAACCAGACCCTATGAACACTGGAGGGGCTCAAATCGAAGCAAGGGGGAGGGAGAGAATCCACCATTGAAGGTAAAAGTTCCAACCCTTGAGTTTTTTCTCTCTACAATCCTCATTCTTTTAGCTACTGTTTTAACACACTAGGTTCGTGCATGCATTTGCAATTTAAGGGGGATGAAGATGAAAGAAAATGGAACAAATAGGTTGAACAAGACCTAAGAACCCATCTTAGCCGAACCAACCACCATTGATGACCTTAGGAGCTCGGTCTGAACCAACGAATACTAAACTAGTTTCCACCACTTAGGGATTAAACTAGAGGCTGTGAGGGTTTCAAATCCACAAAAAGTTTAACAAATGGGTGCAAGACTAGAGAGAAAAATGAGGTTGCAAGTCACGGCCACCCAAATCAATCTCACCATTTGAGCTCCAACCTTATTTTTTTTGAATGGAATATGAAACCCTACCATGATACGGTTTGAACAAGCCTAACTCCGTCGATTTCCAGCAAGGAATGGCTATGAACCAGCCCATTATCCGATCAAGCATAACCCTTTTGAAATCAATGTTTGAATCCATTACAAACCATAAAACCGATGCCAAAGCCTTCCCTTAACCCCCAGAAAATGTTTGGATAAAAAATAGTAAAGAGACCTAGCTCAAAAACTCACGAAATGAAAGAAAAATCCTTAGGGTTTCAGTCGAACAGTGGCTGTCATGATGGGAAAGACGACCCTGTTCCGGTCGAGATGAATCTGGGTTCGAGTCAAGCTACCGAGTTAAATGGATCCTAATTGTAAGTGGAACGGCGTCGTTTCAATCTCAGTGAGTTGACATCATTGTGACGTCATGCTGATGTCACAGACCAGTAGAGTCGGTCGGTTCACAGCCAAAACAGTACCGATTCACTTGGAACCTAACTGAACCGGTTGGTTTATTATAAAGTTTTCTAAAATCTTATTTTGACCTCCTAACTTTCGGTTAATTACGAAGTTACCCAAAAAATTAAATAAAAATTAATTTAAAATCCTTTTTAAATTAGAAAAATTGTTAAAACACCCTTAAGACAAAATTTAGTCAAACGAAGTCCAAATAAAATAAAAGAATAGTGTAACCCAATGTTTTTGGGCATTCTAAACTCAACGGCGGAGTCCGATTTGTGAAATTGAGTCCCGAAAATTTAGATACGTAAAATATAAAATTACCATTTTACTCCTAACAATACTCGAGGCCAATTGAATATGAAATGTAGTCATTCTTGATTATTTTGGACAATCCGGACTCAACAGTAGAGTCCATTTTGGCAAACGAAGTACCAAAAAATATGACACGTAAAAAATATAAAATCATAAAAATGCCTTAGGCTTAAAATAAACTATAGATACGCAAATTTAGATCTAGAAAAGTCTAAAACAATTATCTTTGACACTTTGAACCTAACGGTGACATATTTTTGAGAAAATAAGACCCGATAACAAATTGAAAAATGATCAACGCGTCCCTAAGACTTAATAAAGCTATAGGGAGAGGGTAATTAGAATAGAGAGGGCTCTAAAATTAACAGTTGAATTGTGTGATGCTTTAAACAAAAAGGTAACAAGATCTTAAATTGTGATTATAGGGACCCTCGTTAAGGAAGGATTTTTGGATTAGCTTTTGGGACTTCAGGTGATTATTTTCATACCATGTTGAGGAAGATTTTCATTATAGATATAAATATCGAACTCTTTTATGATTTGAAAATAGACTCCTTCCGTTTGAAATCAATTTGAATGACTTATTGATATTGTCATTTCCTGATAACTTGTTAACAAATACATTGTGCCTAGTATATGTTTTAAATGACTCATTGATATCTACACCATCTTCTCTCTGATTCAAGAACATACTCTGTGAAATACTCATGACACTATACAATTTTTCTTACCAACTCTGAACTATTTTGACTTAAAGGCTAAATATGGAACTCTTATTTGAATAATTGAGATTGTTATTAATGTTATTGATTTTGGATATGATTTTGATGTTTTGAATGAAACACCCTTCTATGATTGGTTATTATTGAACAGATTGTGACCTTATTGAACCCTGCCCATGGGGTTTATTGGTGGTGAGCCAGTGTGATACAACATATTATTGAATTTGATCTCAGTTAGCGAGGTTCTAATTTGTTGGCCATAGAATCTTCTATGATTTGTCATTATCGAATAGATTGTGACTTTATTGAACCCTAACCACGGGGTATATTAGTGGTACTATTGAATTTGATCTCAGTCAGTGAGGTTCTAATTTGCTGGCCATAGAAGAGTAATTTTTAATGATTTGAACTTTTATGAATATTGAATATGAACTATGATTGAACTTTGAATCATCGAACTGAGAACTATTGAACTACGTTTTTGATTATCAAACTATGAAATTGTTATCGAACTATGTTACCGAATTATGATGCTGATTTTGAACTATGACTATTGAATTTGAAAACGACTTTGGACCGTAATTGTGATTAAGTTACAATACTAAACTATGATGTTAATTTGACTATGACTATTGATATTGAAAACGACTTCGAACCTTGTTTGAATTACAACACTAATCATTGTTATCAACTATGTTATTGAATTATCATTATGATTGTTAGGGGTGTCAATTCGTGTTATCGTGTCGTGTTTGGATCGTGTCAAGGCATACATATTCAAAAATATGTGTGAACCCTAACCCAGACACTATTAACTAATCGTGTCAAGTTTCAAAACCCAAACCCAACCCATTTATTAAACAGGTTATACGTGTCGACACACTTAACCCGTTTATTTTAATTTTTTTATTTTTTAAATAAAAAAACTTACCTATCTTTTAATATGTATAGATAATTTTTAAGTTTAGTAATTTTGGATATGGACTAAATCAAAATAAAAACCTCTTTTATAAATAAAAAATCTCAAAATCTTGATAAATATTTTATGTGAGATGAATTACCTTAACTCATAATATATTTTATAATTAAACGTGTTAAGTCGTGTTAAACGGGTTGACACTAGTAAAACCCAAACCCGATCTGTTTATTAATCGTGTTATACGTGTCAACCCGTTTATGACCCAAACTCATTTATGCTAAACCCAAACTCGTTAACTTCGTGTCGTATTCAAATCGTGTTGTCGTATCGTGTTAAAAATTGACACTCCTAATGATTGTGCTATGTTATCGATTATTGATTTACGACTGTGATTGAACTGAGATTTATTGAAAATGACTTTGATATTATTATCTGATTTGGTGTACTTTAATTCCATATAAGTATAGACATTTCAGACTGTACTACATAGTAGTTTTGAAACCCTTGGCATGTTATGGAATTACTCACTGGGCTTGTTGAAGCTTACCCCATTCCCCTAACATTTTGCAGGTAAGGACTAGACAAATTTGCTTTCAGGTGATGCAGGATAAGTGCTTAAGGGATGAAGTGAGTTCTTTTGATAAGTCCTCGATCGAAGATAAACTAGACATTTTGGATTTTGTGTATAAAGTTATGTAATGTTATGCTACTCTTTGACTTGGAAGCTATGATCTTCAATGACAATATTTTAAATTAACCAATTAAGTTATGTAGCTTATTTTGTGAATGTGAAGAAGAAAAAAATTTATTCCGCTGCGTAGATAGTAATTAGAAAAGTATTGTGATTATTGAAAAAGATCTCGGTGCCCGATCACGAACCCCTAATCCATGTAGGCCGTGTTCTGGGTCGTGACATCTAGTCCCTCTCTCAAATAACTTGTCTGAATTGAAGTGAAGTTATTTTAATTTATCCACTCACTTAAAAGAGAAACATTATGTAAGGATGACAAAATGTCACGTCTTACAATATCTTTACTTTGTCCGACTTCTAATGATATAATTTTGGAAAGAAAATAGATAAGGTGAAACGTAGATAAGAAAAGAGATTAACCCTAATAATGATTATAGGCAAAAATGAGTTTGGTGAACCCATCCTGATTATATATTTAAATCACATAAATATTTTTTATATTTTCATATTTTCTTAAATACTCCTGTATGGATTTAGATGTGTGTGTATGTATATATTTTACAAAAATTTATTCAAATTTAAGTTTGATTTCAAGTTTAAGTCACCATTGAAGATGGCATCAAGGATGGGGAAGGACTTTCACTCCATTGCCATCCCTTATTAAGCATACCTAAATAAATAGGTAATTGATAACTTACACTATCGTTATTATAACTATTTTAGACAAACAAGGAAGGAGCGAGAATTTTTTTTTACGGGGGGCTAAAAAAAATTGTGGGATAAATTTTGGTAGAAAAATATTGGCTTGAACTAAAATTTTGGAGTGGACAAAAATTTTGGAGTGAGAAATGAGAGAACGAAAATAAAAATTTTAGATTGTGTTGAAATTTTGGAGTAAAAGATGAGAAATGATAAGTAGAAATTAGGCTGAGCCAAATTTTTAGAATAGACTGAATTGAAAAAGACTAAATTTGACATGTAAAAAAAAAATTTTGGCCAATTTTTTTTTTTGGAGGGGTACAGTCCACCCCAACCTACCCTACTTCCCTCGTTGTAGACAAAACATCCCAATTCTTACTAAAACGAACCAATTTTCAAATCACCAAAATTTCTTCATTTTGTTCAAAATTCAGCTCTCAAGCTAATTATATGATGATCAAATAATATTTTTTAAAATATATGTTTCTAAGAATTTATAACCAAAATAATATCATTTTACAGTAAAAATCTAAAAATAAATAGATTGATTTGACTTTTTCCTTGCAAATTACACAGTTATTTATCATAACTTTTCAACTACATCGAATTAATTTATGGGATTCATAAGTTTGAAAATCTCGAGGATTTGGCTTTTAATCCAAAGGCAATAATAAGCTGCAAACTCTATATGGAAAGTGAAGAGCGATTTAAAATAGAAAATATAATGTTTTATCTAAAGAAACAATTATGTCTTTTTCAAATTTTTTAATAATTTTTTTGATTATATATTCTATTCTCCTCTGTCTTCTATAGTTGATAGTTCTATTTTCACTTTCTTCTTTGAGTCACGGCACCAGTGACGTGTAAGCTTCGATGGTTGAATCTTCCACGCCATGCGTGTATATATAGATATATACTTTCATATGTGTAACTATTGTATAAATACATAAATATTAATCATGTATGTAAATTATATATAAATATGTATCATCAAGGTCTATTTCAGGATGACGCAACAGGTTTGAAGGGAAAAGAAATGAGGTGAGGACAAAATTCTTCTTAGGATTTGGATAGAAATGGAAAAAGAATTTTTCATCTCTGATTATATGTTTAAATTAAATAAATTTTCAAAAATGAAATACTCTTACATATATATAAATTTATGGATAAAGTATGAAAAAGTCTTTTAATTTAAAAAGTTTATGATATATATTTTTTTAATCTAAAAAATTAAAAAAAAAAAATTTTAATATAAAAAGTTTAACTTTTATCTTAACACCGTTAAAAATATTATTGATTATATCAAAATAACATTTAAAATATATTTTAAATAATACTAAATAATAAATACAACAAATATTTCAATAAAAAAAATATAACATTTTTTTATTTATCTAGAATGTCTAAAAAAATAAATTTTTATTTTATAAAATGTTATAATTTTTTGGAATTGGAAATTTTATTTTATATATTTTTTAGTCTTTTTTTTAAAAATATATTTTGAAGGTTATTTTAGTATAATCAGTAATATTTTTTAATGGTGTTAAGATGAAAATTAACAATTGGACCATTTTGTATTAAATTTTTTTTTTGGACTTTTTAATTAGAAAAAAATATATTATGAATTTTTTGGATTAAAAAAATTTATTTTAAGAACTTTTTAATATTTTTTTCTAAATTTATATATATATATATATACACACACAGATGTATAATATGTGTATATATATTAATTATATATATATATATAGAAAAATGTTATGCTTTTCAAATTTGTATTCCTAATAATATGTCACTGATGTGAAAAAATCACATTAACTACATCATTTAAAGTATTTTTAATAATCTAATATCATGTTAATGTCATATCATTTTAAATTGAAATTTTGGATACAATTTTAGGAAGTGTAGCATTGATTATATATATGTTTATATATTTTTAATAATATTAGTCAATTATTTTTAATTTTTTTTTGTTATAATTTATAAAAAATTTGAATAAAAATAAAAATAAAAATTTATTTTCTTTAAAAATTTAACTTAAATTAAATTACAGTTATAAATTTAAATTTATAATAATTTTAAATTTGAATGTAAGTAATAATAGATTTAGTACCAAATTTAAGTACAAAATTGGGGTAGATTTCCTTAAAATATAATTTAGAGATAATTACACTTACCTCCTCTGAGGTTTCTGACAATTACAGAAACCTCCCCTATAGTTTCTGAAATAACACTGTCCTCCCTGTAAGTCTTGTCTCCTTAACTCCGTTAACGGAATTAGTAAAATTACTATTTTACCCTTATATTTTAATATTATAATTTTATTAAAAAAAATTCATGAGACTCTCTCTCCTCCTCCTCCATCCTCTCTCTATCCTTCAACCCTAACCCAAGCAGTGCACACCCCAAATCCCCTCTCTCTCTCTCTCTATCCAAAATTATGATCCCAAAACTTCAATAATCAGTTAACACAAGCAGCTGGATATGGTTGATGAGCCAGACGAAGGAGATGGAGGCGCGGCGGAGGATCCGGCGGTGCCGCGTGACGCTACCGGTGGCCAGGAATCGGTGATGGTGGAACGGCGGGGCGATTTCGCAGCGGTGTGTAAATGGAGCATATTCAATTTCGCTAAGGTTAAAGCTAGGGCACTATGGAGCAAGTACTTTGAGGTCGGGGGATATGATTGCCGCCTGCTCGTGTATCTAAAAAAGAGACTCGCAAGCTTTGCCTGGTTACATTTCTATCTTCCTCCAAATCATGGACCCCCGTGGCACGTCGTCATCCAAATGGGATTGCTTCGCCAGCTACCGCCTTGCCGTCGTTAACCCCCTCGATGAATCTAAATCGATTCATCGCGATTCGTGGCACCGGTTCTCAAGCAAGAAGAAATCGCATGGTTGGTGTGATTTCACGCAGCTACGATTGTTGACCCTAAATCTGGTTTTCTGTTTAATAATGATTCCATACTCATAACTGCGGTGGTGGTGTTCAATGGCAGACGGGAACAGTGCCTTATATGGTTCAATCCCAGGCGATATATGCGATTCTGGCAGCTTGGGAATTATTCAATTGGATGGAAATTCCTTGACAGGCCCAATTCCTGAAGAGATTGGGAACTGTTCATCTCTCTACTTGTTGTAAGTCCCACTAATATATATATATATATGTACACACATATATATATATATTTGTTTTTTTGTTTAATGTGTGCATGTCAAATCTGAAAAATATATGCCAATTGTGATTGCCTTTGTTGCAGGAGCTTCTTCCATTTGTTTGTGAAAAGGGTGATTTTGATTTTGCTTTCGAGTTGTGCAAGGAGGTCATCACTAGGCGTTTCATTATTGGTACAGCAACAAAGCAGCTTGTGGTTGATGGATTAGTTAAGGAGTCGAAGATGGAAGATTACTGCAACTGCTTCTCTGTTCTTGTTTGATCTATTTTATGTGTCTTTTGGTTAATATGTTGCTGAGCTTATGAATGCAATTTGAAAAAACAGATTGATGGAGAAAGGAATTTGGGTTGTAGAGAGAGGGGGGAGATGGTAGGAGGAATTTTGTTTTATTTTTAATTAAAAAATTATTATTAAAGTGAGGATAGTTTTGTCATTTAATCATGATTTGTAAGGGGTAAAATTGACATTTAGACAAAAAATTGCTTACATCATCAAACTCTGTTAGGTCAACTAACGGTCAAGGGAAAATCTGTTACAAATCAGTAAACCAGAAAGGAGACAGTGTTATTTCAAAAATTATAAGAAAGATTTCTGTAATTGTCAAAAACTTCAGAAGAGATAGGTGTAATTTACCCCATAATTTAAATTTGAGTTTGGTTTCGCTTTTTTGAGTAATCCCTGCCAAGCAATTATTTCCGTTTTCCTTGGCTTCTTCTTCCCGGACAAGGCACACCCCGACACCAAAACAAAAACTCTCTCTCTAGAAGAGCGCGCGCACAATCTCTCTCTCTCCCTCGCCACTCTCTATGTCTGAGCAGCTGAACTCCAATCTCTCTATGTCTGAGCAGCTGAACTCCGATCGGCTAGAGTCAGTCGAGCCCAAGGGCCGACCCATCGGCGGCACGGAGTACAGCTGGTGCAAAGCCGTCCCCGTCGGCACTGGCATAACCGTCGCGGCTCTCCTCCTCTCTAAACCCCCAGACTTCTCATTTCTCCAAAATGCCCTCCGCAAACTCCAAATTTCCCACCCCATCCTCCGCTCCAAGCTCCAGTTCGACACCACCGCCAACACATACTCTTTCATCATACCCCCAACCCCTCATCTCCAAATCCAACCGTTCGATCTCTCATCAACGTCTCGCATCCTCCAAAGCCTCTCCAATCCCAACAACTCCTCCATCTCACCGTTCCACCTAATCTTCGAACACGAATTGAATCTAAACCCGTGGTGTAATCTCGACCATTCATTCGACACTGACACCGACGTGATGTTTGCGAGCGTATACACGCTAAGCGATGACAAATGGGCCGTAATGCTCCGGCTACACACCTCGGCGTGCGACCGCACGACGGCGATGTCGTTGCTCAGAGAGTTGCAGGGTTTGATGGGGGAGAGAGAAGGGGAAGGGATACAGAGGGAAATAGAGAAAGAAGTGGATGTTAGTTTGGGAATTGAGGATCATATTCCAAGTGGAAAAGCTAACAAGCCATTTTGGGCAAGAGGAGTGGACATGCTTGGCTACTCTTTGAATTCTTTCAGATTTACAAATTTGAATTTTAGAGACGTTAATTCCCCGAGGTCGTCGGAGATTGTGAGATTTCAGATGAATTCAGATGACACCGATCGCATTCTCTCTGTAAGTTGATTTTTGCATTTCACTTTCGTCGATCATTATAGCCATTTATTTATATTCATATTTTCTAAACATTAAAAAAGAAATCTCATTCTTCAAAACTTAGACCTTGTTTGGGCATCTTTTAATTTGAATTAAATAATTTTATTCACAATTCACAGCTTGTTTGAAACTTTCAGAAGAGAATTGAAAAGAAAATTATCTATTGTTTAAATAATTAGTAAAAAGAAAAAAAAATATTATTTAATAATTTTTTTTATTTGACACTTGCCTAATTTTTAAATCATTCATTTAATTAAGGGTATTTTTAATATTTAATATTTCTTTAATTGATATACTTTCTTTTCGTTCCAAATCTCTCCAAATTAGGTAATCCATTCTAATCACTCAAACTTTATGTTCTAATCTTTTCTTTTCTTTATTTTCCATCATAAACATCCAAATTAGAGTTTATTTATAATAATTAAGGTTAATAATTTAATTCACAATTTACATAAAAAGTAAGTAAAATTACTTAAGTGATGAATCAAGTAGGCCTTAAAAGAGTGCCTTTTTATAATTTAAAAATAAATAAATAAAGTCTGCTTGCTCAATTATTTGAAGCAATGAGTCCACCTACTTATCCCCGACAAAGAAGTCCTATCAGATGGTAACTATTCGTCTGGTCTTGGGTTATCCACTGGCAATAGATATGAATCTGGCGCCTAACAAAGCCTTGGATATTGGTTGTTGCTTTCCCAAGCAAAATCTAGCAGATGGGGTCCTGGGGATGGTGCCCGGCTATTTCAGTCATTCGGGCACTCACAACATTCATGCGTAAATACACGTATGATTGATATATAACAATGGCATGACTGCCGTTGGATCAACTCCAATGCATGTTTTAAATAAGTTATCGATGATAAAGTCTGACACGATGAATAAAAATCACCCTCTAATGTCATGTTAGAACTCGTGGTAAAAAATAGCATTCAGGCGTAAATACACATGATTGAGATAGAACAATGGCATGATTGTCATTGGATCAACTCCAATGCATGTTTTAAATAAGTTGTCAATTATAAAGTTTGACATGGTGACTAAAAATCACCCTCTAGTGTCATGTTAGAACTCATGGTAGAAAATAGCATTCAAGCGTAAATACACACGATTGAGATAAAACAGTGGCGTGACTGTCATTGGATCAACTCCAACGCATGTTTTAAATAAGTTGTCGATAATAAAGTTTGACATAGTAACTAAAAATCACCCTCTAATGCCATGTTAGAACTCATGTTAAAAAATGGCGTTCAGGCACAATGGCGTGACTCTTGGTGGATCAACTCTAATGCATGTGTTAAATGAGTTCTCAATGATCAAGTTTGACATGGTGACTAAAAATCACCCTCTAATGTCATGTTAGAACCTATGTTAAAAAATAGCATTCCCGCATAAATACATATATGATTGAGATAGAACAATGGCGTGATTGTCGTTGGATCAACTCCAATGCATGTGTTCAATAAGTTGTCGATGGTAAAGTTTGACATAGTGACTAAAAATCACACTCTAATGTCATGTTAGAACTCATGTTAAAAAATAGAATTCAGGCGTAAATACACATGATCGAGATATAACAATGGCGTGACTGTCATTGGATCAACTCCAATGCATGTTTTAAATAAGTTGTCGGTGATAAAGTTTGATATGGTAACTAAATATCACCCTCTAATGCTATGTTAGAACTCATGTTAAAAAATGACATTCAGGCACAATGGCGTGACTGTTGTTGGATCAACTCCAATGCATGTGTTAAATGAATTGTCGATGATCAAGTTTGACATGGTGACTAAAAATCACCCTCTAATGTCATGTTGAACCCATGTTAAAAAATAGTATTCACGCGTAAATACACATTTGATTGAGATAGAACAATGGCGTGATTGTCGTTGGATCAATTCCAATGCAGGTGTTAAATAAGTTGTCAATGGTAAAGTTTGACACGGTAAATAAAAATCACCCTCTAATGTTATGTTAAAACTTATGTTAAAAAATAGCATTCGGGCGTAAATACACATGATTGAGATATAACAATGATGTGATTGTTGTTGGATCAACTCCAATGCATGTGTTAAATAAATTGTCGATGATAAAGTTTGACATGGTGACTAAAAATCACTCTCTAATGTCATGTTAGAACTTATGTTAAATAATAGTATTCCGGCCAAAATACACATATGATTGAGATAGAACAATGGTGTGATTGTCGTTGGATCAATTCCAATGAATGTGTTAAATAAATGGTCGATGACAAAAGTTTGATGTGGTGACTAAAAATCATCCTCTCTAATGCCATGTTAAAAAAATTGCAATACTATCTATTATGCCAAATTTAACATGGCAAATAGCATTGCTATCCGGTAGTTGCAAATGATGCAAATTTTGTCTTGACTCCAATGCATGTGCTAAATAAGTTGTTAATGCTAAAGTTTGGCATGGTGACCAAAAATCACTATTTAGCACTCGTTATTTAGTGATTGCTAGCAATGCAATTTTTATCGTATTGTGCTATTGTAAATTTTTTTTTTATTTTGTTGTGTAAAAAAAAAAAAACATTTTTTATGATCATTGTAATTTTATAGCAGTGCTAAAATATAAGTTGGTATGGTGCAATAACATTTTGCATTAGAGATGCTCTTGGCATTGCTCATGGGACTATGGACATGAATTTCTATTTTTGACTAGTATCACTTGGCATTTGCTCATGGGATGCTTTTGGCATTAGAGATGCCATCAAGGGCAGAATAAGGGAAAAAATTTAGGGGGCCAAAAAGATTTTGTAGAAAATTTTAGTAAGAGTTTTGGGATGAGCTAAAATTTTGAGGTGAAAAATGAGAGAAATGATGGGTAAATATTAGACGAGGCCAAAATTTTGGATGAGAAATGAGAGAAATGATGGGGTAAAGATTGGTATGAGTCAAAATTTTGGAGTGGGCTAGTTTGGAAAGGGCCAAAATTTTGCATCTATAATTTTGTTTCTTCTTGAGTATGGAGGGATATAGCCCGGCTGAACCTACTAGAGGTTCCACCTTCATGAGCAAATTTGCTCAAGGGCCTATAAACATGAATTTCTATTTTTGACTAGTAGCACTTGTGGCAAAACAAAAAAAAAACCTTCATGGAATTGATTTTTATTGATATATATATATATATATTTTAATTTTGATAAAAACAATCCTATTATTTTCTTGAATTCTTTTTTAATGAATAGGAACACTTATCTTGTTAATGCTGGCAAAGTTTTAAAATTAAATTTTTTACCCAATAAATTTATGCACAGATGTAGAAGGAATTAGAATTCTAGGATGAAACTACTCACCTGGGCTTAAAAGAGTAGTCTTCACAAAAGAGAGAGCTTTATGCTCACCTTAGATGCCAAGAAGTCTTCCCACTAGGAAAAAAAGTTTAGTGGGAAAGTCTCGCGGTAATATTGCTTTATGTGGGATCCATGTGGGTTCACAAAATGCTCAAATCCAAGCGTGATACAACAGAAAGAAACTTTTTTAACTGGACATTTTCTCCTCACGCTCAGGAGGCCTGTGGGGGGTGAGTGGGAATAGGCGCTCGCTTTCAAATTTGACACTTAATTAGTCTCCATCATGCACTCCTATAGTGGCATAGACTCGCGCACTTAAATCATGATACAAATTTTGCAGGGTTGCAAGTCAAGAGGAATCAAACTATGTGCGGCCTTGGTGGCCGCTGGATTAATTGTCGCTCATTCCTCCAAGTGCCTTGCTGATGACCAGTGGGAGAAGTATGCAGTTGTGACCCTCATCGACTGCCGTTCAATTCTCGACCCAGTTCTTAGTAGCAATCATCCCGGTAAACCACCCCAATCCCTTTTAGATGATCATTTCTTAATCATCCCATAAATTCACTTTCATAGCAGGAGGTTTAGGACTTGTTTCGGGGAGCTTTTGTATTCCCACAGATTGTATTTGAAAAGATATTCTTATAAACATATTTGGCCGTTTAGCCAAAGTTTTTAAAACTGTTTTCGTGCTGATTTTATTGTGTGGAAGTGTATACTTGCACTACTTGAATAGGATCTTGATTCTACTTTAGGTCGAGTTCTATCATCCGTGTGATATTATGCAATATATACTGACCATGATGTCCCAATATGATTCAGGATTTTACCATTCTGCCATCCTAAACTCACATGACATAAAAGATGAAAAGCTATGGGAGCTGGCGGAGAGAACCTACACTTCCTTTGTAAACACTAAGAACAACAACAAACATTTCTCAGACATGGCTGATCTCAACTTTCTCATGTGCAAGGCCATTGATAATCCCGCTTTGACTCCATCATCGTCCATGAGAACTTCCTTCATCTCAGTGTTCGAGGAACCCGTCATTGAGCATTCTACCGAACTGCAGAGAGACATCGGACTGGATGATTACTTAGGGTGCGGTTCAATTCACGGTGTTGGCCCGTCCATGGCTATATTTGACACAATACGGGATGGGCAGTTGGATTGTGCATGTGTGTATCCATCGCCATTACATTCTAGGGAACAAATGCAAGAGCTGGTGGATGAGATGAAAAGGGTTCTGTTGGACTTCTGATCATTTTTTTCCTGAGCTTTGTATGAACTTGTTTTATTATGGGATAGACTACCATTGCTTTCAAATAAAATCTAATGCACGTACTTTCTCTCCCTCTCTCTCTCTCTCTCTCTATATATATATATATATGTATGTATGTATAGGATAACTTTTATGATCTATCTATTACTGTCTAAATAAATTCCTCAACCAGTTCCCCAAAATCAAACTTTCCATTGCAGCGTTCCACAGCAGTTACCACCTCTTGGAAAGTAGACACACTGCATGGAATCACCAGTCCATTCCTTTGCTCAAACCCAAACTCATTGTAGGCCTTTTCTAACAACATCTTGAAGAGAGGGTGAGAGAGGTACCCGGTCGGCACGACAAACCGTTGTCGCTCCTCTCCGACGTAGATTGCCAAAGAACTGGTCGGCGTTGTGTCAGAAGGCGACCCTTCTTTGCAGTCCCTTAGCAGACATTCATTAAGCGATGGCTCGCCGTCAATCCTGCCCATAACCTTCACCTTCTTGGCTAGTATCTTCACAGAACTCATCTTCTTTCCCAACATTTGTGTGCGCGTGTGGGAGACAGAGAGACG
This sequence comes from Nyssa sinensis, assembly GCA_008638375.1. NCBI lineage: Eukaryota > Viridiplantae > Streptophyta > Magnoliopsida > Cornales > Nyssaceae > Nyssa > Nyssa sinensis. The sequence goes on along the minus strand of CM018051.1, from coordinate 5,992,835 downwards.
GAGAGAGAGAGAGAGAGGAAGTGGTCTCATGACTGCTGCATTGAGGGGGAGGGGTGGATTTGTAATGGGGGTTTGGGAGGAATGTTTAAAACAGGGTCATCTTTTGACTTTAAAATTGTCACCTATGTACATTGACTTATCTCTTGATTAGAAATCAAACTTGTGAACGACTTCCACAACGCATAAAAAAATAAAAACTTTTCCAAGGAAAATACACAAAATAGTCGAGCACATTTGAGGGCCACTTAATTCTACTCCTCCAACGCAATAACCCCAAAGACTAACTCAATTGGAAAGACATTTAGGAATTCATCTTGAAGGTCTCTGGTTCAAGTTGTGGGTCAGCTTTCAGGGCAATGGTAAAACTAGTTGGAGGGGTGAGTCTGAGGTGCCGAACGAACTGGGTGTAGGTTGACTAGAGAGACTCTTATATGTTTAAACCTAAGGTTATGTTTGGATGAAAAGTCCAACCGAAACTTAATATGTATTGAGATCAATAGCAGCTTAATCAATTTTGAGATTGTTTGAAAGGAATTCAAACTACAATTTATTAGCCACAATTTTTTCATTAAGTTGTGGCTTGAGTTAAGTTGATAAGTTTAGTTTTTTCTATTAAGTTAGTCAAGTTTATTATAGATGTCTCATTTGAAGTTTGTTAAACACTTTTTAACAATTCATCACAAACACTTACACTATGTTTAAATGGAAGGAATTGGAAAGAAAGGGAAGGAAAAGAGAAGGAAGGGGAGCTTATATCATATTTGTTTTAAAAATTGAAAAGAAAAAGGAGGGAGAGCTTAACCTTCATTTCAACAATTTTGTTATTCCTCCAAAAGTTGGCAGAAATGGAAGGAAATGAAAGAAAGATTTAATGAATTTTTAATAATATCAATATTATTCTTAAAATTATAAAAGTCAAAATAAAAATGACACCTCTATCTTAAGGCATTCAAAGGGTATAATAATAAAATAATATAAAATTCTTTACTTTCCTTTCTTTCCTTTATCATTCCCAAACAAGATAAAATGATTATATTATTCTTTCTTTTCATTTCCTTTCATTAGTTATCCAAACATAAAGGAGGGATTACTCTTCCCTCTCCTCTCCTTTCCTTTCCCTCCTACATATCTAAATGAACTGTTAACTCTTTAATTCAATCAATATTTTTTTTCACAATTACTTAATTCAAAAAATAACTTAATTCAAACAATATTTTTATTCCTCTCATAGCTTTGATAATCAAATACGCCCCCTAGAACACATTGTCCACAGAGGGAGGCCAGGTGAGCGCGCCCCGACTCCTCTAACCCAAAGTTAGGTTCTGACTTGACTCTGATACTATATTAAAAGTGAAGGCTCAGTCCATGCAGCTCCTTAAAACCATGACATTAAAGAAAGTTGTCAAAAGATCTTATAAATAGACCAGAGAAACTAAAGACGGACGATGTGAGACAATTCAATAATTTTTATTCCTCTCATAGCTTTGATACAACGCAACTTGCCATAGCTTTGATACAACGCAACTTGTGATAAGACATTTTTTACTTTAAATTAATTGGTCTTTGGTCATGCAAAGTACAATGGCTATAGAATGCAAGGCATGTAAGTGCTTTTGTAAACTAATGAATGGTAATTGAACTTTTGCTCTGTGGGCTGTGAATTTCTGGAGAAGTAATCATTGGACTTTCAATAATTGTGCAAATACAAAATGTCAATGCTTCTTGTTCGTGTGAATTAAATATCAACAAACGATTAATATTTGAAAAAAAAATTGTCTTTTGACTTCTTAAAACAAGAGGGAGAGAAGACCCACCAGAGAGAGTGGTTGTGGTTGAACTTGGTGGATGGCTGACAATGGTGGGGGTACATGAAGGAAGTGGAAAGATATATTAAATTAATATCATATATAGCATTATTATCATATGTCATCTCTATAGTTGATTAAATAGTCAAAATTACCGACTTTAAGTGGAGAAACCAGAACGTGCGGGGGATGAAAGGGAAGAAGAAAAGAAAAAAGACGATAGTTGGAGATGGCATTCCACTGCGACTTTAGAAATTTATCATCTTAAATTTTCGAGTTCAATTTCTCTCACTAGTAATTTTTGAGTTCATCTTACTTCTATGTATAAGTTTGTGAAAGAAGTTGTTGAAATATTTAGTCTGGAGTCATCAAAAAACCTGCATTACCAAAAAAAAGAAAAAGAAAAGAAAAAGGTGGCACTGTTTGTATATATATATTAGGGGTGCAAATGGATCCGGGTGCAGTTGAATTGGAGCCAACCTGATCTTATACGGTTCTAAAAAAATAGAAGTAGAATTGTAAACTATTAAACCTGACCCAACTTGAACCGAACATTTTTGAGTTAGTTTGGGTTGGTTCCTTTTTTCTTTTTTAATAGAAACCAAAAAAAAATAAAATTAACCCTTGATATATATATATATATATATATATATGCAATGAAAATTAAGTCATTTAAGTATTTATGACATTTTTGATAATGAAGAACAAATTAGATATACCAATGATTTTGAAAACAAAAATTAATATTCTTTTGGTACATGGCAAAGATATGAACAACACAGCCATAAATAGGATCTCTAATTCTAACTGGAGCTTCATAAGCAATAGTGATATCCGCCTAGCAGCGACACACAATGTATATACATACATACATATATATATATAAAACCTTCATGTATATAATTGTAACCACACAATATATCCTAATGGTGTAAGTTCTCACATGGTTCAACCCATGTTCTGATGTTTAGATTACAGATGTCATATCACTTCATTGCACTGGAAAAAAGTTGTCAAGTTAGAAAAGGTAATGAGAAGACCAAGCAGCTGGTGCTGAGAGAGTGAACTCTCTAATTGTTCTGAACAGTTTTGTGTAGGCCAGCCTCATGCAGATAGGAAGGAAACATCACATTTAGACGGAAAAAAAAATGTATTCATTGACTGAATTTTATTTTTGCAACAAATCCATTAAGTAGAAAAAAAGGAGAGTCCATTTAAACTTATATTGATTTCATCAATGAAATTATATCAAGGAGTAAATTTAAATGCAACTTTACGTCCAAATTATAGAATGGTATGCAACCCCATTCAAAATCACTCAAAAAAATTTGAACAAAAAGAGTTATAAAAAAAAATTATGGAATTTGATTTTCAAGTTTGGTCGAATAACTTGAACTTTTAACCTAAATCAATTCGATTTTTCGATTCTATAACCCAAACTCACGTTGACTCGAACCAACCCGAACCCATTAAAATTGGGTTAGGTCAGTTATCCGATTCTCGATTATTTTGTGTACTCTAATATATATGCATATACATATATATTATGAAAAATGTTATCTATCATTAATTTATATATTCACTCTTATCTCTTAACGTGATATGTTAGAATATGATATATATAGAGACGGGGGAGGGGCTGATGAATACTGTAGGAAGTGGAATGGCCGACATGATATGCAAATGCTCACAAAAGGAAGACTGAGATTTTGGGTGAGTTGGACCAAGTCACTACAATTCATTAATAACAGGAACATTGACTTGGAGCATATCTGATACTAAAAATCATATGCTAAATTTAAATTTTAATATTATTATAATATTGAAATATTATATTATAATATTTGTCCTTTAATACTCAAATGTTAGTTTTTGTATAATAATAATTTTTTTTGTTCCCAACTATCATTTTTAAAACATTATTATATTGTTTTCAGTCATTAAATTCTATAATTGTTGGAGAATAAAGGGCATAGCTCTAAGTAGCAATTGCTATTCTTCTAGTCAAATAGGAGAGAACTTTTGAAAAAACTAAAATATGGGGGTGCTTTTAGCCATGCATTGGAGTAGGCCTTCACTCTGTAATTTTCTGTGTTTTTAACCCAAAAATTTGCGCAACAACTTTGAGCGTGAAGGCACCTTTCGCATTAGTAATAGAGTCAAATGGGTTTTAGCAACGAGTCACTACTTATTACTCGTACATATCAATGTTTAGAGAGTTAAGTCAATAAAATAAATCAACTATATATGATTTGTCAATTAGGTTAAAGAAAAAATTTAATTTTCTTAAAATTAGATAATTATCTATTAACAGAATGTAATTAGGTTGGTTCTTGAATCAGTTCACATAAAAATTTATACGATGCTCGTTGTTTAAGACCAAGTGGTAGTGGTATATATATATATATATATATATATATATATATATATATATATATATATATATATATATAGTTAATTCCATAACCCATGTTATTGGGATACAAGGTACAAAAATTTGAGAGATGTAATGCTACACAATCTTGTGGAAAGTATAATATTAGTGATTTCAAAATTTTCAACTTGTGGGGAACTCTTTAAAAGGCAATTTTTTATATTTCTTTAATGCCCCTTTTATTTCTCATAAAGTTATTATTACCAAAAAAAAATAAAATGATTTCCTACTCATTTTATTGAAACTATGATTTTTATTTTATATTTTTTTACAATTTTTGAAAAAAATTCAAAACATGATATCATTTCCCAATATACAATCAAGTGGGGTAGAATTAGGAATGACAATTTAATCCACCTTATTAGAAATTCACCACTCCAGTCTCTAATGAGACCGGTTTAGGGGGTAATTTTTTCTATCTTGTTAGGATTTGGGATGGGTTTGCATTCTGTGCCACCGTCTCGGTTGTATAAAATAAAATAATAAATGAATTTTACATTACGTAATAAATGTTTATAGTAATATTTTTTATACAAATCTTATAAAATTATATGTTTGAAAAATAAAATTATCATTTTAATTCTCTATTAACAAGCATATTCTTTATTTTAAAGCATATAATGTTTTGTTTAAAATATATTAATTATAATTAATTTGATAAAATAAGTAAATTTCCTATGTGGCATGTCAAAGTGGGGTCTTGATAGGGTTTGCCGAGATTCTTGGAGTTGCTCTTAGGGCACCTTCAGCGTTAAACCAAATTCAGATTCAAATTTAAATTTGAGTCAAAATCTTTAAGAAAACTTCTCCAGCAATAAACTTAGACCTCTGTCAAATCTATTTTTAGTCAAACTTAAACCCAAATCTGCAAAATACTATTCATAAACTCAAATTTATAATAGTTAAAAATTATTAATGAACTGTTAGAGAGTATCAAACCCAAATGAGACTTTTACTCGAATTTGAGTATAAATTTGAGTCATTGTTGGAGTTGGCCTTAGAACTCACGAAAAGTCTGTAAGATTATACTTTATTCAAAACACAAAAAAGGTATAATTTTCTCCATTTCGCAAGAAACTTTTTTTAAAAATATTTCAATCATTCAGTTCTCTAATTATTTGAATTTTCTCTCTTCATTGTTAGTTTCATATTTTTTTAATTAACAATAACTATAAATGGCTACCTTATCAGACATTCCCATTCTCTTCGTTATTTTTAAATTACGTTCTCTATTTCCAGGCCCTTTCTTACTACAGGAACACCGAGGGACCCGTCCAATTGTGCAATGGGCCTCAACACACATCTTACTTCAACAAAGAGATGGGCCCCCAAAATACCCATTTTGTTCTAATATGGGCTTTTTATTGGGCTATTGGGGACGATAGATTCAAGGGAATGAACCAGTTCATCTCCAGAGACATCTTAGCTTCTTCAAAACCACACTACAGAGCTTCTGATTTTTGCTCCGTTCCGTTCCTTCCAAAGCCTCTTTTCCCTCTCAGGTGAGTCCTCTTTCTCTCTCTTTCTATCCCATCTTCACCATCACCATCTCTTTCTTCCTCTTTCTTCTGGCATTTCATTATTTAGGAGATTAGGTTTTATAAATGCAACAGAAACAGAACTGATCAACCTATATGGATTATCAATCGATGGAAAGTTGTGCAATTGGGGCGTTTCTGTTTCGTTCTCTTCAGGAAGGATGTTTCGTTCGCGTGATAGCTATTATATACGCATTCGTGCGTGTTCATAGTTGTCTATGGTTTAAATGCTCTGCGGATAGAAAGATAATTCTTAGATGAGCTTGTGGGATTTAAATTAATAAATCCCATTAATCTGAAGGAGGTTTCTACAATTTTTATTCTTATATGAGAAGAAGGAAGGTTGTAGAGTTACTCGAAAGTTGAAATCAATGGGATTTTGATTCATTTAATTGCATCATTTTTTTTTCTAATGCTGTTGGCGCAAATAAAATAGAGATCAGAGCTCTACTGTTTTTAAAATCTCCTTATTCATGTGGTATAATTCATAGTTCCATTGAATGTTCTAATTTCTAAAGGAGTACAACGCTCACGGAAACCTCTAATATCTTGAGAGAAGAAGTTGATATTATGAATTCCAGACCCAGAGTCGGTAAAGTCAAAACCTGATTGTATTTGTCTCACAAAATGCGATGTTTTCATGTTGAAAGTCTTCGTTAGGTGGTTGATTCTTTTTTTTTTATTATTATCTTTGACTCTCTTTGGTGGATATTTCTCTCCCATTGTATTTTTGTTCTTTGCTTGATAGTATTAATTTCCCATGAAAAACTGGCTCTTTTTTTTCTTTCTTTTTTATGGAATGGATTCAGACTAACTCTTCATGCATTTTTTTCCGTCTATCTTTTCATTCTTTTACTCTCAATTTCTTGTCTGGTAAATGCTGCATTGATGTATTCAGATCATGCTGTGTTGTTTGATTTTGGTTGAATGTTGTTTCTGTTCAAGATATCAAACACATTATCCGATGTCTATTACTTGAATGAGCTTTCATGACACTTGAGTTTTTTGGTGACTGGTGGATATTGAAGACGTTGCTTCATTGAAGTTAATCTCTTTTTCTTTTAACTTGTTTCTTTTGGGGACCTATATCAAGATTAGTTATCGTTTTCTTTGGCGATCAATATTCCAATTCGGTGTTGACAGACTTCAATTGATCTTACCGGCTGTAAGAGGAGAATGGAATTAGAGGCCAGACACAACCCTTAAAAAGGGTGCAAAAAGAGGAGGTTGAAGTGTTGAACTGGAACACCCTTGGAGACACACACACACAATCATTACTTTACGTTATTGAAACAAAGGACTTAAAAATGGTTGCCTTGTTTGTTAATATGTATATATGTGCGTGTTATTTGTTTTTCTCTATATATGCATGTCTTTAGTTTTGTTGTTGGTGCTATAGTTGAGTCTGTCTAGACTCTAGGGTATTTTCACCAAAAGTCTACATGCTTCCTGTTCAACGTAGGCACCATTTCTTTGGTTGGCTGATGACATAGTTAACTTTTTGTATCACAGGTTGTTGAGTTGCTCTCAAGTTGTTTATTTTTGGTGCCTGGGTTATGCTGTTGCGAGGGAATAATTAAGATAACCGACAGACCTGAGTATTCATGTTCTCATTTCTGCACCGAACAACTTTTATGATGAAGATTCATTGCTATGAAAGGAATTTCTGTGTTTCTTCATGTTCTCTGGTCCCTAAACCACTCCCACCCCGAATGTATGATTTCAGCCTAAATAATATTTCTTAGCAATTTGAGGTTCTCATTTTTTAAATATGCATTTTTTTCATGTATAACATGCAACTGTTTATATTTTGGGTATAAAAGGATTGCTGGCATTTTCATGTGTCTGAAAGGATCATTTAGGGCTTCTGCACATATTTGTCTTTATCTTGGATGTATCTTTGATTTATTATTTATTATATAGAATGTAAATAATTGTTTTCCAGACTTTAGTATCTGAACTAATATCAACCATATTTTTTTATTTAAAATTTTCAGGGAGACCCATTTTTGGTATATTCTACCTGATGAAGTGAAGAGTTCATCCCTCCTAAATCAATATCTCGATCTTCTGTCACCGTGTGAGAAAGAAAATGTTGTTCGCATGCAAGGAGACCAGCTAAAGAAAAGAGCCATCCTAGCTCGTGCCTTGGTTCGCACTACAATAGCAAGATGTAAGACTATTTATTTTTCTTATTATCATCCAATTTCATTATATGCTTTAGTTTTTGTTTATTTATATCTTGCGATTCGAGGAGTATTATCTAATCCGTTTTGATAATTTAGTTGTTTCTTGTTTATGCATATAAAAACAAAGGCCACTACCCCGTGTTGGTCCTACCAATGTGGAGTATTGAGAAGGTTGGACCAAATACAAACCTAAACTTTGGTTTACTTGTAGAGAGTGGTTGCTCACATATTTGAACTCATGCTCTCATGCTTGACATCCTCAACTGTTATCATTGCACCAAACAATTGTTTGAACTTATTTATTTATATCCATATGTATACTGAAATTTCAAAAGCTTAGTTGTGCATGTGAAGTGGACCTAATGGATACATAAAGCAAAACTTGTTTTGAACCAGTGTTAAGTAAAAGAAAATTCTCTGACATATCAGTATGCACATTTTTTGTTAATACAGTAGGAATTCACATAGAAACACTGAACTTTCGAAACACATTGGAAATCTACAACTTATTTTTGAACCAAATCAGGTAAAAATAAAATTGAAAATAACATTTTAGAGGTTGTTCTTCCCGAGTACGAGATATAGAAGTCAAGGTGGTGTCATCTTGAAAGATTTGTTCCCTATGGTAAAATACCTCTCGTTAAATCTTCGTTAGATACACAATAGAGAAAAAAATGCTGTACTTGTAACAACCATATAATGTATGATTTTTTTTTTAAATGTTTTGAATGCACTACCTTTTTATTCTGAAACCAGCAGTCAAGATTCTGTAATCCTTTTTTTTTTTTTTTTTCAAAAATATATTTCAGTAGATATTATTTAGATTTATTAGTGATGTAGAACAAAATTTTCCAAAGAGGTTATATGATTACTTAAACAACATCCGTTTATCACTAGATCAGATAAATTCTCAAGTTAGTCCAAGATCCTTGAAGTTTAGGAAGAACATCCATGGGAAGCCTGAGGTGAGTTTATTTTTCTTATTCTGGATGACTGGTGCCATTGGTTTTCTTGTGTTCCTTTTCTGTTTTTTCTCTTAATTTTATGTTTTTTGAAGCTTACCTATTAAAAAAAAAACTCGGGTTTTTGAAGCCCCCCCAACCCAAAAAAAAAACATTCGTTGGGTAATCTATATTTAAGCTTAATAAGTATTTTGTACACCTAACTTTTTTTTATGGAATGTTAACAGGTAGAGTGGCAACTTGATGAAGACTGGAGGCCACCACCTTTGCATTTTAACATCTCTCACACTTCTTCTTTGATAGCCTGTGGAGTCACTGTGGATTCACTAGTTGGTACCCTGATCCTCCTTATCAGGCTCAGATCTATTCTGCTGATTTGATAACTATATTGACTTGCTTTTATTAACATTTGTCCTCTCTCTCTCTCTTTTTTTTTTTTTTTCATTTTTCCTTTCGCCTCTGTTATTTTTTAACATCAACTTTAAGCTATTCACTTTCTTAATTATAGATTGGTATTGATGTGGAAGAAAAACAACGTACAATAAAGAACAATATCTTGTCTTTTGCTCAACGGTACTTCTCTCGTCACGAAGTGGAGCTCTTAACTTCTATCCCAGACACTGAAGTCCAGCGTCAGGAGTTTATAAAATTATGGACGCTTAAGGTTAGCTAGGTTTCAATTGTTCTTTGATATCTTTTCGTGAAAATGTGACCATGTAATCATTTCATTAGGTTCAAGACATTCTAAATTTCTTTCCTCATGGTGTGCTTCACAATTATTATTTTCTTCTCCTAACTGAAGTGTTAAAGTAGTACGTCTCACTAAGATAACAGGTGTCACTTTTAAAGTCTTGAGAGAATTGAATTGCTCCATTTTCATTATATATATATATATGTATTATATTTACAAATATATCCTTCTGAATGGGGCTATTATTTGAAATGGTTGTCATGATAAGAAATAGTAGTTATAAGTGAAACAACATCATTTCTTTCTTGAGACGATGAATCTCTTTTAGTTTAATGGAACATGGATGATGATTAACTTCAAGTGCAATGTAAAAGATGATGGAGCTCTTCTATCCTCATGGGACATCTGCCTTGAATCAACTATTTTATGTTACTTTGTTGACAAAAATGAACTTTGATATGGATCGGGAAAAAGGAACGATAACATTTTCATTAATTGTATCATATGAATTATATGCTCTTATCTAAATGTTCTCTCTCTATCTCTCTCCCTCCCTCCCCGAGGTTGAGTGGGGATGAATTTAAATGCTTATTTAAAGGCTGGAATTGTTTGGAGCCTTGATTTTTTAGTGCTTTCTAAGACTGGGAGTTAAATTTTGTTAATACCCTTTTTGAAGCTCTTTATAGTTCTTTTGTTTGTGGGGATAGAAAGGATGCTTTGAGATGTATTCTTGTCTCTCAATGTAGATTTGGAGTCTATTCATTTTTTATATTTTTGTGTTGAGGTGATAGGATTGAGTTCTTTTGTAAAGGCATTTGGAAGGCCATAGTGCCTTATAATGTTTCCTTCTTTTTTGATGAGTTGATTTGGAGGCCATCATGACTCTAGATAATAGGGAAGAGTGCTCAGCTCATCCCTAATTGGTGTTGCATGTGCAAAGGGGCTGGGAAAACTTGTAATCAACTCCTTCCTTGCACGGGACTTGTGGGCTATTATGCTATTTTCTTTGTTCAAAATGTATTGGATTATGCCTGTGACAATGAAGGATCTCATAGGGTCCATTAGGTTTGGAAGGTTGTGCCCCTCTGCCTGTTCTGGTGTATTAGGTGAGAGTGCAATAGCTGCACTTTTAAGGATATAGAGTTGTCAGTTTTTAGATTGAAGAAAGTGATGCTAGACACTTTTCTTTTTCTGGACGGCTGAACATTTATCAAAATTCTTTACTTTCTTTTGTTAATTTTTTTGAAGACTTAAGCTGTATAGGTGGGGTCTAATCCTGGCTCTAGTGTACTTTTTGTATGTGGGTTGCACCACCTTTGGCACTTTGTTTATAATATATATACTTATCCAACTGCAGTTTTGAGCCAATGTAATGTAATTGGAGTTTGGGGAATGCCCCATTTGAAATCAAGAATACACAGGGAAAATCTTAATATCTCATGTTTGACTTACAAAATTAAACTCAACATTTGTTTTTCTCAAGCCTTGTTTCATAAAGACAAATCACTTCCAGGAGGCCTATGTCAAAGCATTGGGAAGAGGCTTTTCGGGTGCACCTTTTAAGACCTTTACCATCCGGTATGGGGCAGCCATATCAGGGAATTTCAATTCTGAGGTATTTTACAAAACTCCTTTAATGTGCATGGATTACAAAATACTCGTTAATAGTTTGTACTTGTAATATTATGTGATCTGGGTCTACTGTGTCAAGTAGCCACATTGGGGTTGGGGGCATCCAATTAGTTGGTTGATGATGCGAGTCTAGTATTAGAATTTAAGTTACCCATGTGATATTGAGTTTGAATCCTGCAAATTAAAACAAAATTGAACAGAGCGTGTAGCAAGAAATCAATGGCAAAATGGAAGGTAAGTAGGAGAGGAAGGTCCAATATTGAAAGATCTTTCCTTGCAAGCCTCATTATTTTCCTTGACTTCCACAATTCTCAGACGAGAGATTTCCTTGTTCATGCAAGAATACTCTGTCACACCATGGGATCCATGTAGCTTCTTCCCATCACCAAAAATGTGAATACTCTAAAATGCATTGCCTTCGAATTCTAAATGAACCTCTGGTCACAAAACAACTCCTGTAAATCTGAGGGGTGTCAATTGGCTGTGCCCTCTCTGGCTCTTTTATCTAGAATGCAGCATTTACTCATCAAACTATACACATTTACGCATATTGTGTTTATTACGTTTTTGCTTTTGCAATTTTGAAGACAGAAATAGCAACTAATGGTAGATGAGCATTCAGCTCAAAATGTTTGCTTAGTTACTACATTTTCGCTATTCTCTTCACATTTTTTTATCGATAAAATTTTCTTCACTTCTTACCTGTTTGTTTTTTTTTTCTTTTCCCTGTTTGCCAAAAATGTAAGAGAGAGAAAAGAAAAATAAAAATAAGAAAGAAAATAGGGCGGTACGAATTACGGGAAAACTAAAAATAAGAAAGAAAATAGGACAGTAGAAATTATGGGACAAGCTTGAATAAATTTGCAGTGATGAAATGTTTTGAAAGCTTTACTCATAAAAAAAAAAGTTTTGAAAACTTACTGAGGAGTTGAGTCTGACTTTGGTACTCCCCCCCCCCCCCCCCCCCCCCCTCTCCCTCTCTCCCAACCCCAAATCAAAAAATAATGATTTCTATTATGTTTTTGAAATTTAGGGGGTATATCTTGCAGCTGTGAGATTTTTTAGGTGGGTTTGGTTGGTTGCATATCCTTGGCATGCTATTGAAATGTTATGGTTGCATTCTCCCTCATTCTGGTCTGTTGAGTGCTTCATATTATATTTATTTATTTGCTTCCTTATTATATAATCTCACTTTGGCTAAGATATTCCTTTGTTTTAATGTCATTCACAATGACACAAATGCATCACTCTCCATCTTTTACTTAATTGTTTCACTGGCTCATTATCAAATACTGCCAGGCATCTGAAATAGTAGTAGAGTCTTCTGATGACCCCACAAACCTCACAAGTAATTGGGAGTTCACACTCTTGGAATTAGCTGGTTCTCATTATGCTGCAATTTGCACGGAAAAAGATAACGCCTGTGAAGGTGGGACTTTATTTCTCTGGACAAAAATAATCTGAAAACAAGAATGCTAACATTTGTGTTCCAATACTTGTAGGCAAGGGTAATGTCCCAAGGAAATTGACAGTGTGGAAGACCATTCCGTTTGTTGAGGATGAATGCGTTTCTGGAACTGGTGCAGTTGTAATAATTGGTGGCTTGACTGAATCAGAAGTTATTACGTGATTATATTTATCGGTACAATCAAACACCTATGATGTCAGATGTTCCATGTTATAGCACATTCAAGCAATGAAAAGGCATCGCATGCTTTTTGGTTGGTAATTCTTCTCTTTCCACTACCCTTTGGGATTGTTCAATCCTTTTTTCCTATTTATGAGTCATGGTCTGAGCAACCAATATTATAATGTTATATAGAAGGAAAATTTTGTTTGTATGGATGAAAATTACATGGAAGTTGTTATTTTGTTATTTATAGCTACCAGTTAATTTTATGACAATTTTTTTCTTTTGTTGAACTTTTGCAACTATACAACTTGTTTTGACCCATCTGTCGTGAAAAGCTGAGTTGTGTACATTCTTTTTCTCTGTCAAGCTTTAGCTCCCCTGGAGGCATAGGTGTTGAACAACCAAAATAGCTACTTAACAAAAAATTCCAGAAAATATTCTTTGCAGCCACCTTTCCAATTTTCAAAATTGAACTCACTCATATTGACCTCTGTGCAAAGCTTCTAGTATTTCATCAAAATGTTGGAATTCCATTCCTTATCAATTGGAATCTGGTTGTGATCAGCTTATGAATCTCGATTCTCGCAACCCCTCAAAGAGCCCCAAATCCCTTTTATCGGGTTGTGGACAATACAGTAGAAATCAATGGAAATGAGAAAAATTGATGGAGGCATGGTGGTGGGTCTCTGCTCTTCAACCTCTTTTCTTGTTTTCTTGGTAATTAGCCCTTCATTTGATGATCAACCTTATGCAATTTCATGTCCCTTCTTTTGTATCAGTCTGGGTTAAATGTATCATCTGCTGGATTTTTTTTAAAAGGATAACAGGATTGCTTGTATGTAAGAGAAAATTGTTCTATGGATGCCATTTTCAGCAGGTTTGAAAGAGAATGGACTTCAATGGGTTTTGAGTGGAATGACTATTCTTGGTTGTTATATAGCATGCAATTATTGATGATTGATTTTTTTGCATAGAAATTGTAATTTATCTGAGGTCACTTCTTTGTACACCCACTCATGGTTGAGGTATGCAAATTTAAGGGTAGTGCAAATGTGACTTGGGGCAATAAACTCAAACTAGACTGGTTGAGGGTCAAAATGATTAAACAGCAATCCAATTTTCAAAAAATGGTGTGGAAATCATATTTATTTCAATGTAAATCCAATAATGACTGGAATTACACAAGGGTGATGTGATATTAAAAAAAATTATACAATGTGAAATAATCGGAACAGGATTTTCTTCCTTACACTTTTCTCAGATTTTTTTTTTCAATATAATCATATTATAGACATGACATGATTTTTCAATTTGATCTTTGGAATCATAATTTCAAAAAATTATTGAATAATTATTTTTTAATTTAATTATTAAAATTAGTCTTAAGAAATAACTGGATAATTATTATTATTTTTTTTGATAACGTGGAACCCTCTTAAGGACTTTCGACCAAAGGCTATCCTTAGAAGGTATATTCCGGATGCTCCAAACCGTCCCTTTAGTCCTGCACATCAGGTAAATCTCAAATTTGCGCAACTGGGGGAAGTTGAATTCACAGCAGTGACTTTTATTACCTCTCGAGATTCTTATCTTTACCAAGTGCGCTACGCCCGGACGGGCTACTGGATAATTACTTTGCAAAGCAAGGACCATGCGCTCATAATCCCAAAAAAACAATAAAGAACACGTGTTAGCTGTGAGCTTTTTAAATGGCAGGACAGAGTCAGAGTGTGTAATGTGCGTTCTATTTGTCTGATGGAGCTCTGCTAGGAAAAGATAAAAAGTTGTCCGCCATGGAGTGTTTGAAATTCAAACAGTGAATTTCTATTTATTCATAACGGCTATCTATCTGCCCTAAAAGTTTTCTTCTCCAAACCCCGTCGCCCATCTCTCTCTCTCTCTCTCTCTCTCTCTCTCTCTCTCCGAAGTACTAAAGCTATGGTGTGCAGCTACTTTATCTTTCTTCTTTGCCTGGCTACTGGCTAGTGGCAACTCCACTGCAGACAACAAAACATCATTATCGAGGCATGCTTAGAGAGTTCAAAAAGGCCACAAAATAAAGTGAAAAATATTTAAAAATTGGATAAAGTTGTTATAAGCTTGAATTCATCCGAAAAAAAGATATTTTAATTATGAGTAAATTATATTAACTTTTTATAAGATTTTTGATTTTTTATAAAATTTTTAAAATTATATTTCTAGTATAATTTTTTTAAAAATGACAATAAAATATTGCATTTTTATGTTTTTTAAAAATTTTGACCAATTTTTTTAACTATTTTTTTTCATGTTCAAATAAATATTAATTAAAATTTTGTACTACTAAAAAATTTAAATTATCTATTTAAAATTTAATTTTATATAAAATGAAAAAAAATTCTTTAAAAAAAGTTAGAAAAATGGTTAAAATTTTAAAAATACAAAAAAAAAAAAATTAAAAGGAACAATTTTGTCATTTTTTAAAAAAAAATTATACTGAAAGAAACTTTTATATAATTTTAAAAATCTCATAAGAGATCGGTGTAATTATAAAAAATTTAAAAGATAATAATATAATTATCAAAACTAAAGATAAAATAATTAGAATAAATAAAATTTCAAATCCAAAATCATAGGAGTTCCAGATTATAGCAACATTGTCTTAAAAAGTTTATTGTAATTGTTAATTATGTAAATTCTCAAACAATTGGTAATATATTGTTTTTTTAACCCATTGACTTTGTATGTTGCATAAAGGAGAAACATAAGCTCTCTCTAATCATGGTTTCTAATCCATTATATTTGGACACAAAATTAATTGCTAAATGAAATTGTTGTTTCCACATTTTTTTGATATGCAATACATAATTATTTTTATTCTCACTTTATTATCTTGTGTTTAAAAATAAAAAAATGAGTTGAAAAAAAAACATTATGTATAGCATCATTCATTTTTTTCCCCCTCTTCATCTCGCTTATATAGGTGAGTTCCATTTATGCGAGTGAAATAATTTTGAAAAATAATTTTTTAATTATGAAAATAATAATTTTTTTAAAGTAATGTTACGCAGTCATAATTGTATAATATCAACCGTTAATTTATTTCACTCGTAAAAATGCATCACCGGTCAAGATTGTACAATCACGTTAGTCACGACTATGTGTAGCGGTGCTCTTTTTTCTTTATAAATAGATGTAAAAAATAGTTTCAGATCAATTACATGAATTTGTTTTTCAAAACACGAGCTCTAATACAATTTGTAGAGATAGTTTTACTGAGGCCCTGTTTGACTCAGCGGCAGGAATACTCAAAATCGTGTTTTCTTTAAAAGCTAATAAGAAGAGCTTTTGCTCCTAACGTAAGAAAAAACAAACAGTCACCTGGCCAAACGGCCTCTGAATCGAATAATAATATGCAGTAACAATGTCACCGAATAACTTGTCCATAACTCGTTAGTGCATGGGGGGTTGATAATGAAATATGTATTAAGCAGAATATTCTCTCATGAGAGAGCCGTTTGCCAAGTTTTCCTTCCTACAATATATGTATGTATATGTGTATATGTGGTGTGTGTATATATATATAGATATATATATATATCTATATCTATATATATAGTCAAGTGGAAAGTGGCATAAGTGTTTGGTGGCAATATATGATTAAGGTTATGACAGAGTGATTTTTTTACTACTACTCAGGCACTTTTTTGCCCCTTTCATCTCCTTCTTATTCTTCTCACTCTTCTTGGTGGTGAATATTGTCACATTGTCACTTGCCAACAAACCAAGGTTCACATATCCGAGCAAATAAATCTTAATCATCTTTTAATGAGTATCGTGTTCAAAACACATACGTATAAGTACATATACATGTACTGTACGTATATATATATATATATATTATATAAGATAAACGTACTCAATTGGTATAGATGGTACTAAAAGGTGAAATTGTTTGTTGTGCCAAGAATTTGAGTCATTTTTTCACTAATTATTATTAGATAAATTAAATCCATCTTAAATTTTAAGTGAAACAACTGATTTTGAACTGAATTCATAGTACATTTCAACAGAAGCAGAAAAAGCACCCATCCCATTCTTCATCTCCATCTCACTGAAGAAAAAATATTAGGTATTTCATAGTTACTCCCATCGGTGGGTTCGATGACCACATTCGTAACTCAGAATATAATTATCGATTTTTCTGAAAGTATCCTACTTAATATTTATTCTTCTCAAAGACTTTACAAATATATATACTCTTATATTAAAGGTATGAGAAATATTGTAGTAGTAGAGTTTAAAATCTCATGATTGATTGATACGTGTAATTTGAACGTGTGTGAATTATATGTATTAAATGTATTAAAAATTTGGAGGCCCAACTCCTAATTAGTTCATCCTTAAAACTCAGGTGTTAAGGAGAGGTAGAGAGGGCTCTTATGAGGTAGAGAGAACACTTATATATTATGCAGGTGGGTTGTGCAAAGGCGATGTGAGATTAACGCTGAGAACAATCCAACACACCCCCTTAAGGACAATCCAACAAAATGTATGATATTAACACACGTAAATTTAAATTACAGTTTTTGCCTTTCGACACTAGTTTAGCACTTCTCTTAAAAGTATATATTATTATACATGTTTGTGTCTATATATATATATATATAGTGTTCGTTTAGGTGAACAGTAAAAACAAATATTTAAAAAAAATGTTTTGAAATAAATATTAAAAAAAATTATTTATTATCACTTTTTTTTAAATGTCCATTTTAATTTTAAAAATATTCAAACGAATATTTTAAAAAATTTAAATAAATATTTATTTATCTAAAAAAATTTATTTAAAACATAAAAATAATCAACGATGGAACTATCTATCTAAATACAGTCATATTTCCTCGCTCTTCTCTTCACTTTCTCGTAGCTAACCTCGAAAGCAAAGCCAGCAAGGACGCCAGGTACAGAGAGCAAATGTGTATATATATGAACACATTTGTATGCATATAAAGCAAGAAAAGAACAATGATGATGCTCAAGTCCCACCATCTAAAACCCTTCCTTCAATCCAACTCTACTCAAAAAGCTCAAAACATTCATACCCTATTTTCCTATCCTATTCCTCTCTGTAATCTACT